>BJKM01001003.1:94669-132629 GCA_015082035.1 Chaenogobius annularis | reverse complement strand
TTCTCCGCGTTTTATTTAAGAAATGACTTGACTGATTCTCTCTGCCCCATAAAGTACTATCATGTACTTTATGGGGCATAAAGTACATGATAGTTTATCATGATATTTTCTGTAGCAAATATATCGCACTTCCAAATGTGAGACTTGACCTTGTGCGAGTCCAACTTTTCTCATTTTAAATCGATTTGACTTTTATTAAAGGCAGATGTTTAATATTCCTCTGACATTTATGGCTCAGATTCAGGTTATTGTGTCAAATATAAAATCAAGCGCCAAACACTTTTCAGGCCAAAAGTCGGAGGAAAAGGTGAGAAATACATTTAAGAAAGCTCAAAACAAAACATTCACGTCCTCAAGTCAAAAGCACATTTCTCTGACATTTAAACATTTGAGTCTTTAATAAATCTCCAGTTTGTGACTTGTGTTTTCAGGATTCCTCAGAGAAAACGCTGGCTCCATAAAATAACGTCTTTGAGTGTGTTCAGCTGAGGGAAACCTTGGACGGGAGTAAAAACGCTCAGATTACATCTGAAAAGAAAGTAAAAGTGACGAGCATTAAAAATACTCTGCGCCAGCTGCGCGGAGGCGTTATTAAAGGCAAATGTTTGAGTTTCATAATTTCATATTTCTTCATGTTTGCTCAGGGTTCCTCCAACGTTCTTTGTTCTTTCTGTTCTCTTGTTCTGTCTGTAAAAGAGAACGTAGAGTGCGTTAAACAGTCAAACTCAAAAGGTTGTACTCTTGTCCCAGACATACGCGTCACATATTTAGCGTTAGCACTAATAGCTATAGTTGCTAATAAAAACTGCCATCTTTCATAACCACACAAACAGACGGATGAATAAGCAGACGCAGCGTTTGTTGTTTATGCTATTGAGCACTTAGCAACGCGGCGAGTTCGCTAAGATTTGAAGGAGCCAGTTTCATGTATTTTCCTTATGGCCGTTAGCATTAGCTGCTAGCATTAGCTGCTAGCATTAGCCTCAGAATCATTGTTCCGTGTGTGAACCTTTTTGTGGTTTAACCCTCACAGTTTAACCCTCACAGTTTAACCCTCACAGTTTAACCCTCACAGTTTAACCCTCACAGTTTAACCCTCACAGTTTAACCCTCACACAGTTTAACCCTCACAGTTTAACCCTCACAGTTCTGCTCTGAGTTTAACCCTCACAGTTTAACCCTCACAGTTCTGCTCTGAGTTTAACCCAACAGTTTAACCTCACAGTTTAACCCTCACAGTTTAACCCTCACAGTTTAACCCCCACAGTTTTACCTTCACATTTACCCTCACGAGTTTACCCTCACAGTTTAACCTCACATTCGCTCTGAGTTTACCCTCACAGTTTAACCCTCGCAGTTAACCTCACAGTTTAACCTCACAGTTTAACCCCTCACAGTTATCCATTAACCCTCACAGTTTTCTCTGATTTAACCCTCACAGTTTAACCCTCACAGTTTAACCCTCACAAGTTTAACCCTCATAGTTTAATCCTCACAGTTCTCTCTGAGTTTAACCTACAGTTTAACCCTCACAGTTTAACCCTCACAGTTTTTTTTAACCACCACAGTTTAACCCTCACAGTTTAACCCTAAGTTTTACCCTCACAGTTTACCCTCACAGTTTTACCCTCACAGTTTAACCCTCACAGTTCTGCTCTGAGTTTAACCCTCACAGTTACCCTCACAGTTTTAACCCTCACAGTTTTCACAGTTTAACCCTCACAGTTTACCCTCACAGTTTAACCCTCACAGTTCTGCTCTGAGTTTAACCCTCACAGTTTAACCCTCGCAGTAGTTTAACCCTCACAGTTTAACCCTCACAGTTTAACCCTCACAGTTTTAACCCTCACAGTTCTGCTCTGAGTTTAACCCTCACAGTTAACCCTCACAGTTTAACCCTCACAGTTACCTCATAGTATAACCTCACAGTTTAACCCTCACAGATTTAACCCACAGTTAACCCTCACTTAACCTCATAGTTAACCCTCACAGTTTAACCCCCAGTTTAAACCCTCACAGTTTAACCCAAGTTAACCCTCACAGTTTAACCCTCACAGTTTAACCCTCACAGTTTACCCTCACAGTTTAACCCTCACAGTTTTAACCCTCACAGTTGCTCTGAGTTTAACCCTCACAGTTTAACCCTCATAGTCTTATCCTCACAGTTCTGCTCTAGTTTAACCCTCACAGTTTTAACCTCACAGTTTACCCTCACAGTTTAACCCTCATAGTTTAATCCTCACAGTTTTGCTCTGAGTTACCCTTACAGTTTAAACCCTCACAGTTTACCCTCACAGTTTAACCCTCAGTTTAATCCTCACAGTTTTGCTCTGAGTTTAACCCTTACAGTTTAACCCTCACAGTTTAGCCCTCACAGTTAACCCTCAGTTTAACCCTCACAGTTTAACCCTCACACAGTTTTACCCTCACAGTTTACCCTCACAGTTTTACCCTCACAGTTTACCTCACAGATAACCCTCACAGTTTAACCCTCACAGTTTTACCCTCACAGTTACCCTCACAGTTTGCTCTGAGTTTAACCCTCAACAGTTTAACCCTCATAGTTTTAATCCTCACAGTTCTGCTCTGAGTTTAACCCTTACAGTTTAACCCTCACAGATTAAGCCCTCACAGTTTACCCTCACAGTTTTAACCCTCATAGTTTAATCCTCACAGTTTTGCTCTGAGTTTAACCCTTACAGCTTAACCCTCACAGTTAAAACCCTCACAGTTTAACCCTCAGTTTAGCCTAAACCCTCACAGTTATCGTCCTCACAGTTTATAACCCCCACAGTTTAAACGTACCTCACAGTAGTTTAACTTACCTCACAGTTTTACCCTCACTTTTAACCCTACATACTGTTAACCTCACAGTCTTTTAACCTCCACAGTTTTACCCTCACAGATTTAACCCTCACAATTTAACCCCTCACGTGTTAACCTCACACAGTTCTGCTCTGAGTTTAACCCTCACAGTTTAACCCTTACAGTTTAAACCCTTGCAGTTTAACCCTATGTAGTTCTGCTCTGAGTTCTAACCCTCACAGTTTAACCCTTGCAGTTTAACCCTCAAATTTTACCCCTCACAGTTTAACACTCACAGTTTAACCCTCACAGTTCTGCTCTGAGTTTAACCCTCACAGTTTAACCCTCACAGTTCTGCTCTGAGTTTAAACCCCCCCAGTTTACCCTCCCAGTTAACCCCTCCAGTTTAACCCTCACAGTTAACCCTCACCCTTGCAGTTCTCGCTCTGTTTAACCCTCACAGTTTAACCCCCAGTTCACAGTTTAAACCCTCACAGTTTAACTCTGCAGTTTAAACCCTCGCAGTTTAAACACCCTACCTCACAGTTTAAACCCTCACAGTTTAACCCTCACAGTTCTGCTCTGAGTTTAACCCTCACAGTTTAACCCTCACATTTCTACCTCGCAGTTTAAAACCCTCCATTTTAACCCTCACATTTCCTCTGATTTAACCCTCACAGTTAACCCTACAGCCCTCACAGTTCTGCTCTGAGTTTAACCCTCACAGTTTAACCCTCACAGTTCTAACCCTCACAGTTAACCCTTTAACCCTCACAGTTTAACCCTCACAGTTTAACCCTCACAGTTTAACCCTCACAGTTTAACCCTCACAGTTCTGCTCTGAGTTCAACCCTCACAGTTTTACCCTCACAGTTTTACCCTCACAGTTTTACCCTCACAGTTTAACCCTCACAGTTTAACCCTCACAGTTTAACCCTCACAGTTCTGCTCTGAGTTCAACCCTCACAGTTCTGCTCGGAGAGCTTGTGCTGCAGAGTTTTGGTGCAGTACAGTTTTTTTTAAGAGTTTTCAGTCGCAGGATCGGATCATTTTATTTCAGAGGGAAACTTTTTTAAATGTTAAATGTCAAGGAGGAATTATAGAAGAACAAAACTGGACTCTGAGGACCAAGACCAGACCCAAGAGCAGAACCCAGACTAAGTCTTGCAGCACGGCGAGAAAAAGGAGGTAAAATCATAGAGAGAGTCTGAACCCACAGGAGATGCTGATGTTTCTCACACAAACAGATGTGTAAATAACTTCTGTTTCTCATTTATTTAGTGTAAACGAAGGATCCGAGAGAACTGGACCTGCGGGACTGGACCTGGTCTTTCTGCGCCGATGAAAACAGAACACGTAAATGTGCTGCAGCAAGAAGCGTCTAAAAGGAGACTTTAGTTTGATTATTTTTTACAGAGTTTGCTCCTCTGAGGTTTGAAATAAAATTCACATCAGATGAAAAAGGCAGAGTTTCATTATCAACGCGAAATATGAGAAAAATCACAGGAAATATCACACCAGGCCTCAAGGGAACAAGGAGACAAGAAGGAAGAGAGGGGAGGAGAGAAAGGAGGAGGAAGTAAGGAGAGAGAAAGTAAGGAGAGAAGAAACAAGGAGACAAGGGAATGAGGAGGCAGAAGAGGCAGGAGAAGAGAAGGAATAAATAAATAAATAAATAAATGAAGGAAGCATTTGTCAAGAGCCAAAATGCGATATTTCCAGGTCATAATGCGTCTGACATGATTCCATAAACAGAGGTTCAAACGCGGCGTCGAGGCTTTGCACACAAGGCAAAGACATGAGGCAAAACTGTTCCTGTGCACGCTCGCTTTAGTTTATTGTGTCCGTCCAGTTTGCATACAGACAGAATATGAGCATTGAAGACCTTCGTATCAGGACCAGGTGGTCTGAGCGTCTTCCCTCGAGAAGAAGACTCCATATAGTGTAGGACGTCTCGTTCGGCCTCACACTGTGAGAAGCTTAAACACTTTTTCTAACCCTGAGCTGCCTTATTTTTTCACATTGTCAAATGTTTCTCTGTGTTTTGTTTTATTGAACAATGTGAGCTTTTACCACATGTTCTTAACTGCAAATAGCAATAAAGCGAAACTGAATTTGACTCATCCTGACCAGCCTTAAACTCCTGCAGTTGTGTTTGTCTAAAGGACTAAACAGACTCTAAAACACATAAAGACCTTTTATAATAAAGACTGTGACATTATCAAATCAAAATGTAGCAAAAGAATGAACTATTTCTGATTTTCTGATTTAGATTTTGAATAATACACTTTATTCATAAAGACGCTGCCGTCACATATTTTCACCTTTATTTGTTTCAAATGTGTTTAAAAAATAGTAGTAATACAAATAAAGGTTAGTTGCAGCTGAATTGTGTCTGACCTTGTTAAGTCTTCATGAAGTCGTGATGTTTGGTTCACAGATCTGTCAGAAACTGGAGAACCCTGGAATATTGAACCAAACTGTGAGAAAGAGATGTAAATATGAGCGCAGTGACAGGTGAGGTGACAGGTGAAGAATGAGCTGTCAGCCGACCGACAGGTGACGACAGGTGACGAGAAGAGTGTCAAAGAAAAGAACGAGAGACGAGAAACTATCGCTCATCTGCAGGAAACAGAAGAGAAGAAACCTGAGATTCGGAGAGAGAGGTTGGACTCAGGCAGGAGCAGGGAAGGAGCAGGGAGGAGCAGGGAGGAGCGGGGAGGAGGCAGGCAGGAGCAGGGAGGAGCAGGGAGGAGCAGGGAGGAGCAAGAAGGAGCGGAATAGAGCAGGGAGGAGCCAGGCAGGAGCAGGGAGGCAGCAGGGAGGAGCGGCAAGAGGCAGGGAGGAGCAGGGAGGAGCAGGGGAGGAGCAGGGAGAGAAAGGAGGAGCAGGGAGGAGCAGGGGAGGAGCGGGAGGAGCGGGGAGGAAGCCGGGCAGGAGCCGGGTGAGCGAGCAGGGGGAGCAGGGAAGGAGCAAAGGCAGGAGAAGGGGAGGAGCAGGAGGAGCAGGCAGGAGGCAGGCAGGAGCAGGGAGGAGCAGGAGGAGCAGGGAGGAGCAGGGAGGAGCAGGGAGGGCAGGGAGGAGCAGGGAGGAGAAAGGAGGAGCAGGGAGGAGGGCAGGCAGGAGCAGGGAGGAGCAGGCAGGAGCAGGGAGAGCAGGGAGGGCCAGGGAGGAGCAGAAGGAGCAGGCAGGAGCAGGGAGGAGCAGGCAGGAGCAGGGAGGAGCAGGGAGGAGCAGGGGAGGAGCAGGCAGGAAGCCAGGAGAAGAAGGAGGAGCAGGCAGGCGCAGGGAGGAGGGGGAGGAGCGGGGAGGAGCCAGGGAGGAGCAGGCTAGGAGCAAGGAGGAGCGGGAGGAGCAGGGAGGACGGGGAGGAGGCAGGGAGGACAGGGAGGAGCAAGGACGGAGCAGGGAGGAGCAGGGAGGAGCAGGAAGGAAGCGGGGAGGTAGGCAGGGAGGAGCAGGGAGGAGCGGGGAGGAGCAGGGAGGAGCAGGGAGGAGCGGGAGGAGCAGGCAGGAGCAGGGAGGAGCAGGGAGGAGCAGGGAGGAGCAGGGAGGAGAAAGGAGGAGCAGGCAGGAAGCAGGGAGGAGAGGGAGGGGGCAGGGAGGCGCAGGGAGGGCAGGAAGGGCAGGGTGGAGGCAGTGGAGGAGCAGGCAAGGAGCAGGGGAGGAGCAGGGAGAGATGGGAGGAGCAAGGCAGGAGCAGGGAGTAGCAGGCAGGAGCGGAGGAGCAGGGAGGGAGCAGGGGGAGCAGGGAGGAGCAGGGAGGAGCAGGAAGGAGCAGGGTGGAGCAGGGAGGACAGGGAGGAGACAGGAGGAGCAGGCGAGGAGCCAGGGTTGGAGCAGGGAGGACAGGGAGGAGAAAGGAGGAGCAAGGGAGGAGCAGGGACGGAGCAGGGAGGCGCAGGGAGGAGGCAGGGTGGAGCAGGGAGGAGCAGGCAGGAGAAGGGAGGAGCAGGGAGGAGCAGGGTGGAGCAAGGGCAGGAGGCAGGGAGGAGCAAGGAGGAGGCCAGGGAGGAGCAGGGAGGAGCAGGGAGGAGCAGGGAGGAGCGGGGCGGAGCGGGGAGGAGCGGGGAGGAGCGGGGAGGGAGCGGGGAGGAGCGGGAGGAGGGGGAGGAGCAGGGAGGAGCAGGCAGGAGCAGGGAGGAGCAGGGAGGAGCAGGCAGGAGCGGCAGGAGTCAGCGGAGCAGGCAGGAGCAGGGAGGAGCAGGGAGGAGCAGGCAGGAGCAGGGAGGGCAGGGAGGAGCAGGAGGAGCAGGGATGAGAAAGGAGGAGCAGGCAGGAGCAGGGAGGAGCAAGGGCAGGAGAGGGAGGAGCAGCGGAAGGAGCAGGCAGGAGCAGGGAGGAGCATGCGGGAGGAGCAGGGAGGAGCAGGAAGGAGCGAGGTATGGAGCGGGGAGGAGCGGGAGAGCTGAGGCAGGAGGAGCCAGGGAGGAGCAGAGGAGGAGCAAGGCAGGAGCAGGATGAGGGAAGGAGGAGCAAGGCAGGAGCAGGAGGAGCAGGAGGAAGCAGGCAGGAGCAGGGAGGAGCAGGGAGGACAGGAGCAGAGGAGACAGGAGGAGCGCAGGGAGGAGCAGGGAGGAGCAGGGAGGAGCAGGGAGGAGGCAGGCAGGAGCGGGAAGGAGCGGGAGGAGCAGAGGGAGGCAGGAGCAGAGGGGAGGCACAGGAGGATGCAGGGAGGAGCAGGGAGGAGCAGGAGGAGCGGGAGGAGCAGGGGAGAGGGAGACAGGGAGGAGCAGAGGAAAGGGCAGGGAGGAGCAGGCAGAGCAGGAGGAAGCAAGGAGGAGCAGGAGGAGCAGGGAGGAGCGGGGGAGAAGAAGCGGCGGCCAGGAGCAGGGAGGAGACAGCAGGAGCAGGGAAGGAGCAGGGAGAGCAGGGAGGAGAGGAGAAGAAGAGAAGGAGGAGCAGGCAGAGCAGGAGACGGGAGGAAGGGGGAGGAGCAGGGAGGAGCAGAGCAAAGGAGCAGGAGGCAGAGGAAGCGAGGAGCAGGAGGACAGGGAGGAGCAAGGGAGCAGGAGGAGCGGGAGGAGAGGAAGGCGGGGAGAGGAGGAGCAGGGAGGCGAGCGAGCAGGAGAGGAGGAGCAGAGAGCAGGAGAGCAGCAGGAGCAGGGAGGGAGCAGGGAGCAGGAGGCAGGAGGAGAAGGAGGCAGCAGGAGCAGGGCAGGAAGGACAGGGAGGAGCAGGGACAGGAGGCAGGGGTAGGAGCTAGGAGGAGCAGGGCAGGAGCAGGGAGGACGGGGGAGCAGAGGAGCAGGCAGGAGCGGAGGAGGAGCAGGGAGCGCAGTGGCAGGAGGAGAGCAGGAGAGCAGGCAAGAGGAGGGCAGGAGCAGAGGAGCAGGGAGAGCAGGCAGGAGCAGGTCAGGAGCGGGGAGGAGAAGGAGGAGCAGGAGGAGCAAGGAGGAGGACAGGAGGAGCAGGTGAGCGACAGGAAGGAGCAAGGGAGGAGCAGGCAGGAGCAGGAGGAGGATAGGGGGGAGCAGGAGGAGCAGGGAGGAGCGGGAGGAGCAGGAGAGAGAGCAGGCAGGAGCAGGAGGAGCAGGGAGGAGCAGGAGAAGGAGGCAGGCAGGAGCAGGGAGAGCCGAGCAGGAGCAGAGGAGCAGCAGGGAGGGAGGAGGAGGCAGGAGCAGGCAGAGCAGGGAGGAGCAGGCAGGAGCGGGGAGGAGCAGGACAGGAGCAGCAGCAGGAGCAGGGAGGAGCAGGGAGGAGCAGGGAGGAGCAGGAAAGGAGCAAGAGGAGCAGGGAGGAGCAGGGAGGACAGGGAGGAGCGGGGAGGAGCAGGGCAGAGCAGGAGGAGCAGGGAGGAGCAGGGAGGAGCAGGCGGAGCAGGGAGGAGCAGCAGGAGGAGCAGGAGAGCAGGAGCGGAGAGCAGGAGCAGGGCAGGAGCAGAGGACGGGGAGGAGCGAGGACCAGGCGGGCATAAGGGGCAGGAGGAGGCAGAGGCGGGAGGAGCCTAGGAGGAGCAGGGAGGAGCAAGGAGGAGGCGAGGAGCAGGCCAGGAGGGGGAGGAGCAAGGAGGAGCAAGAAGAGGAAGCAGGCTGAGCAGGAGCAGGGCAGGAGAGAGGAGGAGCAGGCGAGGAGCAGCAGCAGGAGACAGGGAGGAGCAGGAGGCAGGAGGAGAGGGGAGGAGCGAAGGAGCGAGGGCAGGGAGGAGCGGGGAGGAAAGCGGCAGGAGGAGCTGAGGACAGGAGAGCGGGGAACGGGAACGGGTAGGAGAGGGAGAGCAGGCAGGGTAAGAGGAGCAGGCAGGATTGGAGACAGGCCAGGAGCAGGGGAGAAGCAGGCAGGAGCAGGGAGGAGAGAGGAAGCGAGCACGGAGCAATGGGGAGGAAGCAAGGCAGGAAGCAAGGAGGCAGCAGAAGCAGGAGCAGGGCAGGAGCCGGCAGGAGCAGGGAGGAGCAAGGAGAGCAGGGAGCGAGCCAGGAGGAGCGGCAGGAGCAGGCAGGAGCAGGCAGGAGCAAGGGGAGCAAGGAGGAGCAGGAGGAGCAAGGAGGAGCAGGGAGGAGCAGGGTGCAGCAGGCTAGGAGCAGGGAGGAGCAAGCAGGAGCAGGAGGAGCCAGGGTGGAGCACGGGAGGAGTAGGGAGGAGCTGGCTGGAGCAGGGGGAGGAGCAGGAGCAGGAGGCAGGGAGGTAGCAGGGAGGAGCATGGAGGAGCAGGCAGAAGCAGGGAGGAGCAGGCGAGCAAGGCAGGAGCAAGGAGGAGCAAGGAGGAGCAGGCAGAAGCAGGGAGGAGCAGAATTTTTCCAACAGAATCTCTCTCCAAACATGTGACTTTGAGCTCCTCCCACTGGATGTACTCACACATTCCCACTCTTCATCCGTCAAAACAAGATGACCTTCTCTCTTCCATTTAGTTTTTAATATATTTAGTATATGTGAGTATTGAGTATATGAGTATTTGTCCAGATTAGAGATGCATTGATATCATTTAGATATTATTCCCATTGAAATGTGTAAGTCTTGATTCTAAAAGGTTCAGGTCCAAACACCTTTATTAAGATATTCACACTTGTGTCTCAGTTACACCTGACGATGGACCAATTAAACACTCTTACCCACCCTTTACAACACACACAAACGTGCCCACACGCACACACACACACGCTAACACACATACACACACACACACACACACACACACACACACGCACACGCATGTGACTGTGTTGTGTCAGGACACAGAGCTGTGTGTGTCCTTGGGGGTCTGAGGGGGGATTACAAAAAAAAAGAGGTTTTGGCTTAAATTGACGTGGGGGGTCTGAGCTCTGCATCTTGAAGTCCACCCCGTGGCCCAGTGCGTGCGCCGCGCGGCCTTTCCCGGCATACGGTCAGAGGGGATGCCCCGCAGCCCCGAGTGCCCCGACGTTGACTGCCAATTCAGCTGCCGGAGTAGACAAAAACACACCCGGGCCCGAGAGGGCCTTTTTCAAAACTGACACTGTGTGAACAAGAAACATCTCACCAGAGACTTGGTCTAGACCTGCGTTCAAGCCTGATTTTGACCTGGTTTAGCGCTGGTTTAGACCTGATTTAGAGCCTGGTTTAGGCCTGTTTAGAGGGCTGGTTAGTGCTGGTTTAAGTGTGTTTAAAAAAGGAGCAGCTCCAGATGTTTTTTTAAACATTAATGATAATGAACAATACTGTATAATTCCTGTTTACATCTGTTTACTGTAATGAAACCCCACATTTTACAACTCAAGCCTCAAGAACTGACAGGAGCAGAGACCAGGTGCAGAGACAGGAGCAGAGACAGGTGCAGAGACCAGGAGGGCAGAGCGCAGGTGCAGAGACAGGTGCAGAGGCAGAGCAGGACAGACAGGAGCAGGAGTGCGAGACAGTGCGAGACAAGGTGCAGAGACAGGAGCAGGACAGACAGGAGCAGAGGCGGCAGGGAGGTAGCAGAGACAGGTGACAGTGCAGAGACAAGGCAAGGACAGAGCAGGCGAGGAGAGAGAATGCAAGAGACAGGAGGAGGCTAGAGACAGAGCGTGACAGGTATGAGCAGTAGCAGAGGACAAGAGACGAAGAAGAGCAGTAGCAGCAGGACAGTGCAGAGACAGGGAGAGACAGGTGCAGACAGAGCACAGTAGCAGGGAGGAGCAGAGACAGGAGCAGAGACCAGGTGCAGAGAGCAGGCTGCAGAGACAGTGGCAGAGGCAGAGTAGATACAGGTGCAGAGGACAGTAGCAGAGAAGTAGCAGACAGAGCAGGAGCAGAGAGCAGAGACAGGTGCAGAGACAGGAGCAGAGACAGGTGCAGAGACAGGAGTAGAGACAGGTGCAGAGACAGACAGAGACAGTAGCAGAGGCAGGGGAGCAGAGACAGGAGCAGAGACAGGTGCAGAGACAGGAGCAGAGCAGCTCAGAGACAGGTAGCCGGAAGAGCAGGGAGCAGAGCAGGAGCAAGACAGGTGCAGAGCAGAGCAAGCGGCAGAAGACGGTGCAGAGGCAGGAGCAGGGGGCATGTGCAGACGCAGAGGCAGGAGCAACAGAGGGAGGCGAGGTGCAGAGACAGGTGCAGAGGAGGAGCAGAAGAGCAGGACAGGTGCAGGACGGAGCAGAGTCAGGAGCAGAGACAGGAGCAGAGACATGGTGCAGAGACAGGAGCAGAGGCAGGAGCAGAGGCAGGGTGCAGAGGCAAGGAGGCAGATGTTACAGTTAAACTTTGAACAGATGTGAAAATGAAACAGTTCTTCAAGTGATAATTGGGGTTAAATTTCTGTTGAAGTGAGAATAATGTGTCTCAATTAGCAGCGTTAGGGCCGTTTAGGCGTTAGCTGTTAGCGCGTCAGACTATCACACTTCCTGTTCGTGCACTGCTCATTTCCCTGACGTTATTTTCCATCTCAAACTCAGAGCGTTTAATGAGAGGAATCTTGAGAGAAACTGGACCTGAGTCACACATTTGGACAAAACTCATCGCGACTTTTAGGGGTTTGAAGTCCGATCATAGATTTTAAAATATGTGAATCAAGTGTAATCTGTAATTTTATTTAAAAAAAACCACATCATTCCGGATTAATTCAATTCAATTCAATTTATTTTTGTAACGCCCAAAATCACAACAGTAGTTGCCTCGAGGGGCTACAGTGGAAAACAAAATAAACAATGTTTCATAGTGTAGGAAATAATTACGTTATTTCCAAAAGTGTTCACGCATCGGAGAAGAGACAACCAGTGACGTCAAGAATAAGTTCCACAAGTTTTTATTGCCCTAATACAAAGTTTCTCTAATAAATGTGCTTGCCCAGATATCTGGGTCTTGTTCCTTTTAGCCTGCAGGACACAACGCTATGTGTGGTTTACGTGCAGAGGAGCAAGAGACAAAGAAATGACATTATAACATGAGTTCTTATAATGTAGAAGGCGTAGTTCCTCCTTCGGGGGGCGCGCTGAGTCCGTCCCAGCTTAGTCTGGTTATGATCCTGGTTTCTCTGCCCGTATAGGGAGTTGCCTGTGTCCTTGGTGCCTGTTACGGAGAGGCGCATCCTCCCTGTGCAGAGGAGATAAGCAGAACCACAACACAACTCCTACACCTCATAAACTGAAAACCTTTTTTTCAACATTTGGTCCTGTCTGAAACAACCAGCTTATTGTGCACAAGTATTATTAAAGCATGACTACAAACTATTGCTTCAGTTTGATTATTCTTCAATAGGGACTTGGAAATGTCCCAGCGCTCCTGTGTCCTTAGACAGATTGTCCCAAGCCCCCCGTCCTTAGACCCTCCTTCTCGGCCAGGAAAAAATTACCAAACCAAACCTTAAAACATTTAAAAACATCAAATATTGGACATATTTTATAAGACCAAGTCAAAGTGCACATTATTCACTCTTTACTGGAGATTGCTTCGATTGTTCAGGAAAATATACTGGATTATATAATTAATAATAATAATAATACAGGAGATGAATAAAACTCTGCAGACACGATGACATTACCCCTGAACTTTAGAACTCTGTATCTGGGACTTAAACCTCCTGCGTTCAAAACAAGTAAATGGATTCCTTTGGAATGTTGCAGCGGGAAAAATCTGAATCACATTTCTGATGATTTGGAGGAAGTTTAACTGTATAAATAAAGTGGTCCCTCGCTATAAACGTGCGGTCTGGCAGTTTCGTAGATTTTTTGGGGGGGATTTTTTTGTGCTTTTTTTTTTTTTTGTGTGCATTGTTTTCTGCGTCCTGATTGGTTACGGAGCTGTAGACTATTGTCAATCAATCTCCTTCATACCGTGTCTCTTGTACAGTTGCTACAGAATGCATTCAGCTTGCCAGTGTGACTGAAATGCTGTATGTCTGTAAGGTTTCTCTAACCCTAACCCACAATGTACACGAAAGGTTCTGCACCAACAAAAGCATATAAAGTATGTAGTGGGTTTTTTGCAATCTGAAAACATTTATAATAATTGTAAAAATAATAATGCCGGCTACTTTTAGAACGTAACTCCTGCGATAAACGAGGGTATACGAGGGTGTATACATAAACCTCCTCAAATAAAAACGTCTTTGTTAAATACTATATAACCATAACCAAGTGGCTGGCATAGTGTACAGGAACATCTGTGCGGAGTATGGACTGGAGACCCCAAGGTCAAAGTGGGAAACACCCCCAAAGATCCAGACTGACAGAATGGTAATGGCAAACCAACCAGACATTGTGGTGGTGGAGAAACAGCAGAGGAAAGCTATTGTGGTTGACGTGGCAACAACAGGTGATGGAAACATCAGGAAATAGGAACACGAGAAACTGGAGAAACACAAAGTGCTCAGAGAAGAGCTGGAGAAGGTGTGGAAGGTGAAGGCCAAAGTGGATGAAATGTTTAGCTGCAAAAAACAATGAAACGTAATAAATAATAAAAGTAAAACTTGAAATATCCGCGAGTGTTTAGACAGATAAGTGGGTAATCCTGTCCCAGGGGCCCGGGGCCTCACTCACTGTGGTCCACTCTAAACTCTGCATCAGAACCAGAGTTTACACATGAAGAGGGGCCTACTGAGGCTGAGGCCCCTGAGGGCCCATATCTGCTTCCACAGCTGCAGCACAAACTCTCAGTGACACAAATAACACCAACACTCATCTGTTTTTACAGTGAGGGAGTTCAGCACAGGCCACAGCAGAGGGGCCCCTAGAGTCTGAGGCTCCTGAGTGTGAGGCTCCTGGGGGGCCGTATCTGCATCCACAGTTGCACCAGTGTTTAAACTTAAGCTGTAGTGAGAAAACGGCAATGACGCTGCAAGAAAAGAATGAAACAGATTTACATTTAGACAATATACACAAGACTCAAGCTTAGATATTTGTGTGTGAGGGATTTAGGGGCCCCAGTGAAGTCCTTAGAGTCGCAAACACAGGCTCCTGGGGGCCCTTATCAGAATAAACAGCTGCAGCAGAAACACTCAAACTTTCAATAAAACTACAATGACATTCTGAGTAGAATACTGAACGTGACACAAACATAGAACATGTATATTAAACTATATTTACTGGCTCCTGGGGGCCAAAGTGGGCTTGAGACTGGCCCGGCCTGTAGTTGGGCCAAAGTGGGCTTGAGACTGGCCCGGCCTGTAGTTGGGCCAAAGTGGGCTTGAGACTGGCCCGGCCTGTAGTTGGGCCAAAGTGGGCTTGAGACTGGCCCGGCCGGTAGTTGGGCCAAAGTGGGCTTGAGACTGGCCCGGTCTGTAGTTGGGCCAAAGTGGGGCTTGAGGACCGGCCCGGCCTGTAGTTGGGCCAAAGTGGGCTTGAGACTGGCCCGGCCGGTAGTTGGGCCAAAGTGGGCTTGAGACTGGCCCGGCCTGTAGTTGGGCCCATTCTGGGACAGCGTGTACTTTTATACTTCCTCTTGAGCCTTTATTATAAATCAATGGTAAAACACATTGTCTTCATTCTCTTCTTAATATTAAAATATGTGAGTTGTCTCTCATTCCATTTTTCTGTCTAGAATGAACTGCTCCGCCCTCTGATGGCTTAAAGCTCCGCCCTCTGATGGCTTAAAGCTCCGCCCTCTGATGGCTTAAAGCTCCGCCCTCTGATGGCTTAAGTCGTCTCGTTTGTGTGAGTTCATTTGTGTTTCCGTGGCTCGTTCAGACTATTGTATTTATTGGAATGTGTGTTTTATCTGCGGATTCTGTGGTTCTGTTGATTGTGTTGCTGCCTCTGGACCTGGTTCTCAATGACTCTGGATGAATAAAGGTTAAAAGAATAAAAATAAAGCTCTGACATGACCCGAAAAGTGTCGTGACACAACGGCTTGTCAAATGTCAGAAGCAAAGCAGGGAAAGTCCAACCCAACGCTGTCCATTTCTCCTTTCTCTCCTCTCTTTGCTCCATTTCTTTCTCTCCGTTTCTCCGTTTCTCCCTCGGGTGAAGCAGAATTGACTGTTGTAATAATAAATAATCAGAGTGAATGTAAATGTGAGGCTCCTGAGACTTTCCTTCTGCAAAACAACAATCTGCAAATGAAAACACAAACACAGAGTTCATCAAAACACATTCATTTAAAGGAACGTCCCCGAGGTCTGTGGGAGGGCATCCGACACAGCGGGAGGGCATCCGACACAGCGGGAGGGCATCCGACACAGCGGGAGGGCATCCGACGCACAGGAGGACGTTGTTTGTTGAGTTTATTTCTCTGGAGACGTTTGCTTTTCCCGCAGATGTAAATGTGAATCTGATTTTGTTTCTGAGATTGTTCTGGGACTGAAACGTCTCAGCGCTCACACGTTTCACACGTTCCACACGTTCCACACGTTCCACACGTTCCACACGTTCCACACGTTCCACACGTTCCACACGTTTCACACGTTTGTTCTGAACACGTTATTTTACTTTTATTCGGAGATCCTAAAGTGTAACGTTAACAACATTAGAACATGTCTTTAAACGTATTCATTTAGGTTGAATTTTCAGACAAATGTGAGACATGTTTTTGTTTTCTTCATCAGCTCTTTTTTGTAGTATTTTATTTTGCATATTGTCCACTTTTACACACTTTTATGGACATCATGAAAATAACGATCCTCATCAGCAAATCTTTGTTCCAGGAAAGTTCCATCGGAGAAAAGGTTTCATCTGGACAATTTGGACTTTCATCCAAAAGTCATTTCCATCACGAGAAAAAGGACCATCACAATGAGAAAACAGGCCAATCACATGAGAAAACAGGCCAATCACATGAGAAAACAGGCCAATCACATGAGAAAACAGGCCAATCACATGAGAAAACAGGCCAATCACATGAGAAAACAGGCCAATCGCATGAGAAAACAGGCCAATCGCATGAGAAAACAGGCCAATCACATGAGAAAACAGGCCAATCACATTTCAATCACATGCCAGTCACATGCCAATCACATACGAATCACAGGCCAATCACATGCGATTCTGAATCACATGTGAATCACAGGCCAATCACATGCGATTCTGAATCACATGTGAATCACATGCCAATCACAGGCCAATCATATGCCAGTCACATGCGATTCTGAATCACATGCCAATCACATGCGATTCTGAATCACATGCCAATCACATGCCAATCACATGCGATTCTGAATCACATGCCAATCACATGCCAATCACATGCCATGTATTTTTTCGCTCCTGCATCTTTAACTTCAGGGACTAAATGGACCATCGCTGGACCGGAGTTTGCACTGGTCTGAGCGCAGTTAGAACCTCTGACCATCGTGTCCGTAGGGGCAGCACAGTCACTGCTCAGATCAGGAGAGAACGTTGGACGCTGCAGGGGACAAAAGTCCACAAAGGTCCACAAAGGTCCACAAAGGTCCACAAAAGTCAGTTTAATGTCTCTCTTTCTGATGGAAACGCTGGGCTTTTGTAACTCTGAAGATTAGAACTTCTGAATGAAACATGAGCAGAAATCAGAAATGACGTGTGAACACTGCAAACGCTGAGGCTGCTGGGAAACGCGGTCCGTCCCACAGGAAAGATTTAACCTGTTTAGTTCTGTTTGTGAAAATGTGAAAAATGAAAATGTGATGAAGAGCCAGAGTTTGGGCTCAGATCAAATGAACCGGACTCTAAAGAGATCCACGGAAACAGAGTCTGACTCCACTGAGACCGAGCTGAATATGGAACAGGATTAGACCAGACTGAGACTTTATTACGGACAGAGTCTAAGTCTGGGTTCAAACCGCAAGGACACGAGCAGAAGATGTTTGTATCTCACATATGATTTAACTCTGAAACAACTTCATCAACAACCCAAGGTTTGAGCGGAACATAATGTGACGCTAATCCTGATGAAGGTCAGACACGTGTCCTCCAGGGGGCGCTGTGTGCTCAGACACATGTGAGCGTCCTCCAGGGGGCGCTGTGTGCTCAGACACATGTGAGCGTCCTCCAGGGGGCGCTGTGAGTTCAGACACACGTGAGCGTCCTCCAGGGGGCGCTGTGAGTTCAGACACACGTGAGCGTCCTCCAGGGGGCGCTGTGTGCTCAGACAGCAGTGAACACGTGAAGCGTCCATCCGGGGGGCGCTGTGGTGCTCAGACATATGTGTCCCTCTCAGGGGTGCTGTTGTGCTCAGACATATGTGAGCGTCCTCCAGGGGGCGCTGGTGGAGTTCTGACACACACATTCTGAACACACCATTCTGGACACACTTTCTTGACACACCCAACCCGATTCTGACACACACATTCTGACACATCACATTCGACACACACATTTAACACACTTATCTGACCACACTTTCTGACACACACATTCTGACACCATTCTGAACACACATTTAACAAACATTTCTGACAACCTTCTTGACACACACATTCTGAACACACACATTCTGACACACTTTTAACACCTCCATTCTGAACACACACATTTCTGAACAAACACACATTTAACACAACTGACACACTTTCTGACACACACATTCTGACACACACATCTGACACACACATTTAACAACACATTCTGAACACAGCACATTCTGACACACATTCTGACACACACATTTTAACAAACATATCTGAAACACAATTCTGACACACTTTCTGACACAACACATTTGGACAACACATTCTGACTCACACATTCTACACCACACCATCTGAACAGACATTTGAACACACGAATTCGACACACACTATTCTGACACACACTTTCTGACACACACCATTCTGACACACACATGACAACACATTCTGACACACACATTAACAAGAACATTCTGACACACATTTCTGAACATCACACATTCTGAACACACACATTCTGACCCTTCACACCTCATTCTGACAACACATTCTGACACACACATTACTGACCAACAACTTTCTGACATCACACATTCTGACACACACATTCTGACACACACATTGACACACACATTCTGACACCACACATTCTGACACACACATTTCTACACAACATTCTGACATCAGTTAACATGACACACACATCTTGACACACACATGACTGCACGACATCTGACTCACACATTCTGACACACATTGCAGCATTCTGACACACACATTCTGACTCACACATTCTGACACAGCACATTCTGACACACACGACCCACATTCTGAACTCACACATTCTGACACACAACATTTCTGACACAACACATTCTGAACAACTACACACAAATGACAACACACATTCTGACACCACACATGACGCACACATTCTGACACAACACTACTGACACACACATTTTGACTCACACATTCTGACACACACATTTGACACACACATGACACACACATTCTGACTCACACATTCTGACACACACTGACAGCACACATTCTGACACACATCTGAATCATCGACATCGATCACATGACACATCTGACACACATTCTAACTCACACATTCTGACAACACACATGACCCACACATTCTGACACACACATGACACACACATTCTGACACACACATAACACACACATTCTGACACACCACATGACGCACACATTCTGACACACCACATGACACACCTGACCACACATTCTGACTACACACATTTCTGACACACACATTCTGACACACACATGACACACACATTCTGACACACCACATTCTGACCACACCATTCTGACACACACATTCTGGATACCACATTCTTGACACAATTACATGATCACACATTCTGACTCACATCTCACATTCTGACACACCATTCGAGCACACACATTCTGACACACACACATTCTGACACTCACACATTCTGACACACACATGACGACACTGACACACATTCTGACACACACATGACACACACACATTCTGACTCACAACACATTCTGACACAACAACATTCTGACACACACATGACACACACTTCTGACTCATCACATTCTGACCACACACATGTGACTGCACACATCTGAACACACACACATTCTGACTCACACATTCCAATGACCACACAGTTCTTGAACACAT
Organism: Chaenogobius annularis; assembly: GCA_015082035.1. Lineage (NCBI taxonomy): Eukaryota > Metazoa > Chordata > Actinopteri > Gobiiformes > Gobiidae > Chaenogobius > Chaenogobius annularis. Next base: position 113,418 of record BJKM01001003.1, on the reverse strand, counting down.
CATGACTTCACACATTCTGGCACAACACACATGACCACACATTCTGACACACACATGACACACACACTGACACACACACACACACATGACCAGCACAAATTTCTGACACCACACAATGACACATCACATTCTGAACACACACATGACACACCACATTTCTGAACACACACATGACACAAACACTTCACAATTTCTGACACCACATCGGACACCCACACATTCTGACACACACATGACTCACACATTCGACAACACACATTTTGACACACATTCTGACACACAATACGCACCACATTCTTGACACACACATACTCACACATTTCTGACACACATACCAAATTCTGACAACACGTTCTACTACACATTCTACAACCTGACCCTTGACACCACACATGACAATTCGGACACACACATCATCATTCATTGACCTGACAGCAACACATTCTACACTTTTGACACAACATCTAACAGCTTTGACCACACATGACACACTCAATCTGACACACACTACACATTCTGACACACACATGACACACACATTCTGACACACATGCTGACACACATTCTGAACCACATCCACTTAACTGACACACACATTCGACACACCCTGCACACAATTCTGACCACGCGCACACATCTACACACATGACACACATTCTAACACATTTGTAGCACATTCTGAACACACAGCGCAAATTTGACACCAAAGCACATTCTGACACAGACGACACCATGAACACACACTGACACCCGACGCACACATTCTTAACACTTGACACACACATTCTGACACAACACACCACACTTCTACACACATTCTGAACACTGCCATAATCTCCAACTGACAACATACAACCACATTGACCATGAAAAACGTAATAAAATGAACTTCCCATAGTTTGTACTATAAGTCCTAAAGGGAACGTGTGCGTTTGCTATAAACATAAAGAACACTTTGAAAACATGGGTCAAATTTGGGGGCTCCCCGGGACCCAGCTCAACGGCTTCAGACATTGTTTTTTCTCAGCTTCGTGACACTTTCTGCGATCCGACTGAAATGGATTGTGACGGCCTGCATCACTTTGATGAATGATTTTATTTCAAACATTAGAACTTTTGTGTGACAGCTGCCAGCGATAAACGCGCTCTCTTTAACTCTTATTATTTTGCGATCATTTTCATCGTAAGTCGTTCGCTTGATGCTATCGCCGCTTCGCTTTTCCCTCCAAACGCTGAATCTCGCGTCACGATAAACGCGGCTCTTTTCCTCCTGTGTTTTATGCCCGTTTGAGACGCCTTTTTTTCCGTTCGGGTTCGTAATGATTTTGGCTCATGTTCTCGTCGTCGTCGATAAACAGAGCTCCAATTTGCTCTTATCAGCGTGAACCTGAACGCGATCGCCGGCGCGCCTTCGAGGAGCAAGGAAACGAGACGAGACGGATGTACACGCCAAAGTAAAAAGAATTAACATCATGACGGACGAGGCCTGGACCTGGATCTGACACATCAAACCAGGTCTGAACCAGGTCTGAACCAGGACGAAAGAGGGGGCTGAAGCAGGAACAAGGCCAAGGACTTGAAGCAAAGACCAGGACTAAAGTCGGGAACCAAGGGACCAGGACTGAGAGCAAGACCAGGACTAAAGTGGGAACAAGACCGAGGGACATGAACGCAAGACCATATTGACTAAGGCGGAACAAGACCAGGGACTGAAGCCAAGACCAGGACTAAGTGGTGAGACAAAAAGCAGGAAACTAAAAGCGATGTGAGACAGCCAGGACTTAAGCAAAGACCAAGGAATAAAGCGGCGAAAAGCCAGGACTAAGCAAGACCGTAAGAGTGGGTATTCTAGGTGACTGATAGATCGGCGAGGAATTCAAGGAACCAGGAACTTGGAAGCAAAGTACCAGGGACTAAAGGCGGTGAACGGCAATACCAGGGATACATGAAAGCAAGACCATCGGGACTGGAAAGCGGGAACAACGACGCAGGACTGAAGCAAGAACCAGGACTAAAGGGGGCACGAAGACGCGTGACTGAAGCAAGACCAGGGACTAGAGCGGGACAAGACAGGACTGAAGCAAAGAACCAGGAATAAGGGGAAAGGCCAGGAACTGAGAGGCAAGGACAAGGACTAAAGCGGGGGAACAAGACCAGGACTGAAGCAAGAACGGAGGACCTAAAGCGGGACAAAACCAGGATAAAGCAGGAACAAGACCAGGAACTAAAGCGGGAACAAAGGCCAGGACGAAGCAAGACCAGGACTAAAGCGGGAACAAGACGGCAGGACTGAAAGCAAGACCAGGACTAAAGCGGGACAAAACCAGGACTAAAGCAGGAAACAAGACCAGGACTTAAGCAAGACCAGGAACTTAAGGGGAACGAAGCCACGGACTTAAGCAAGACAGGACTAAAGCGGGAACAAGACAGGACTAAAGCGGGAACAAGACGGCAAGGACCTAAAGCGGGAAACAAGACCAGGACTGAAGCAAGACCATGGGGAGGACTAAAGTGGGAACAAAACCAGACTAAGCAGGACAAGACCAGGACTAAAAGCGGGAACAAGACAGGATTAAAGCAGGAACAATCAAGACCAGGACTTTAAGCGGTGAACAAGAACACAGGACTAAAGCAAGACCAGGAAATAAGCGGGACAAGACCAGGACTGAAGCAAGAACAGGACTAAAGCAGGACAAACCAGAACTAAAGTAAAACACAGGGTAAAGCAGGAACGAAGACCAGGACCTAAAGCGGGAACAAGACCCGGACTAAAGCAAGACCAGGAACTAAAGTCAGGGGAACAAGACCAGGACTAAAGCGGGAACAAGACCAGGACTAAAGTAAAACCAGGACTAAAGCAGGAACAAGACCAGGACTAAAGCGGGAACAAGACCAGGACTAAAGCAAGACCAGGACTAAAGCAGGAACAAGACCAGGACTAAAGCAAGACCAGGACTAAAGCAGGACTATATCAGGACTGAAAACAGGTTTTTAACAGGTTTGAAACATTGAGGAAACGAGAACGAGACGGAGTGACACGCAATAAAAGATGAACATCATGACGGACGAGGCCTGGACCTGGATCTGACACATCTGAACCAGGTCTGAACCAGGTCTGAGCCAGGTCTGAGCCAGTTCTGAGCCAGGACTACAGCAGGATTAGAATAGGAACAAGACCAGGTCGAAGGCAGGACTAAAGCAGGATTAAAGCAGGACTAAAGCCGGTCTAAAGTAGAACTAAAGCAGGGTTAAAGTAGGTCTAAAGTAGGTCTAAAGTAGGTCTAAAGCAGGTCCAAAGCAGGTCTAAAGCAGGTCTAAAGCAGGTCCAAAGCAGGACTAAAACAGAACTAAAACAGGACTAAAGCAGGTCTAAAGCAGGTCTAAAGCAGGTCCAAAGCAGGTCCAAAGCAGGTCTAAAGCAGGTCCAAAGCAGGACTAAAACAGAACTAAAACAGGACTAAAGCAGGTCTAAAGCCTTAAAACATGTTATGATTAAAGGGTTAGGGTCTTTTTGAATATTTAACAAAACAGTGATGTGCACTAAAATGAAAAAGTCATTTTGCTTTCCCCATGTTTACAAACTAAGTTTCCAAGTTTATGTGTTGTAGTTCTGCCTAAAGATGATAAAAAGAGAACATTTGCAATAACATGATTTGAAACCAAAGATGTCTTTAATATTTGTACTTGTTCCATGATTTGCAAAAGATTTTCAAACGTTCTGCAACGGCTCCTTTTTAGGTTCTGTGTGAATGTTGTCAGAATCTCTGCTTCATTTCATAACTGTGAATTATATTACCATATTCCACAATTCATATCGCCACAAACGCAGACGATATTAGAGCTGCACAATCAATCAAAATCGAGCCCTAACATTGCAAAGAAACGGCTGACGCTGTAGATAAGATTTGTACAAACATTTTTTTTTAAACATACGTAATTCTTTTTTTATTTACATATTTCAGTCTTCATGTCAATTCTCCTGGACAGGTTTAAAATGTGAACTTCGAACAGAATCTTATCATCAAAACAGAAACCCCAGGTGGAATTTCAGTTGTACATGCACTGGTCAGAAAAATCACTCTTAGATATTTTTCCCCAAATTGTGCAGCTCTGTTGAGTTTTTCTAAATTCTTGCACTTCTTTCCACGCTTCTTATCCATCAGCACTACTTTCTTGTAGGTCTGGTCAATTTACAGCGTCTTAATGCAGAACTAAGTCACTCATTGTCAGAAATAGTTTTCTTTCATTCTTTCTTTACCCTAAAATCTCAAAAACAAATCACTTCACGTGGCCCAAAAAAAAAAACAAAAGAGAGAGTTTTCTTTGGGCAAATGAAAATGCATGTTCAACCATCACAGGGACAAAGATGTTTAATGAAGTCAAAATGTTACTTAGTTCTGCTTTAAACACAAAATAGGAGCATGGAATATACGAAGATTTGGACTCACAGCAAGAGCGCAGCCCACGGGCAAGCACACATCCTTTTTAAGTCAAACTGGAACCCTTCACAAACTCCTGCTTCAAATGAAAAGTCTGTCTCCAAATGTCCATGTCGTTTGAATCCATTGTAGTGCGCAGATCAAACCTGTCCAGTCCCAGAGGAAAACATACTTGCTCCTGTTGCACTTGTAGCAATGTACTTTAGTGCATTCAATGTAATGATCCTCTGTTCATTTAGTTTCATCAAGCACATCAAGCAATATACAATGTTATAATTTAACTTATATATGATCAAATTAACTTTAAACGGGTTTAGAGAGAGAATATGCCAAACAAAAAAACTCGATACCTAACCAACGCCTCCCAGTACCAAAACCTAACCGAATATAATTTTACTGTACTGTTACACCCCAAACAAATAGTATGTGTTCTTTATCTTCAGCTCTTATCAGGAATCAGGATATATTTATTGCCATTGTTAATGAACAGAATTCACAACATAAGACCGTGACTTGATGACAGATGCGACATGAGAGACATGCATAAAGAGCATCAGCCACCGGGGCTGCTGGCTTTCGCACGGCGCCTACCAGGCCTATCAGTCCTGTTTAACCCTGATGTTTGAGGGTTGTGCATTGGGTTTAGCTCCTGTTTCTTGTTTCTTTGAACTCTTCTAATCTCACCCCTGTGAATCCGATTGACGCTGCTCTCATGTGATCTTGTGTCTCAGGTCCAGCTCCTCGTGGTGTTTTAATCTGGTTCATTCGTAGCTAAAGTTACAGTTTGTGAATCAGACTGACACTGCTCTCATGTGATCTTGTGTCTCAGGTCCAGCTCCTCTGTGTTTTAATCTGGTTCATCGTAGCTAAAGTTACAGTTTGTGAATCAGACTGACACTGCTCTCATGTGATCTTGTGTCTCAGGTCCAGCTCCTCGTGGTGTTTTAATCTGGTTCATTCGTAGCTAAAGTTACAGTTTGTGAATCAGACTGACACTGCTCTCATGTGATCTTGTGTCTCAGGTCCAGCTCCTCTGTGTTTTAATCTGGTTCATTCGTAGCTAAAGTTACAGTTTGTGAATCAGACTGACACTGCTCTCACGTGATCTTGTGTCTCAGGTCCAGCTCCTCGTGGTGTTTTAATCTGGTTCATTCGTAGCTAAAGTTACAGTTTGTGAATCAGACTGACACTGCTCTCATGTGATCTTGTGTCTCAGGTCCAGCTCCTCGTGGTGTTTTAATCTGGTTCATTAGTAGCTCAAATTACAGTTTGTGAATCAGACAGACGCTGCTCTCATGTGATCTTGTGTCTCAGGTCCAGCTCCTCTGTGTTTTAATCTGGTTCATTCGTAGCTCAAATTACAGTTTGTGAATCAGACAGACGCTGCTCTCATGTGATCTTGTGTCTCAGGTCCAGCTCCTCTGTGTTTTAAACATGTTCATTCATAATTTACGTTCCTGTCTCTAGTGCTTTTACAGTGAACAAACACAGACTGACAGCAGCTTTAAGGTGTTTCTGTGTCGGAGGTTTAGTGTCAGCTCTTCTCACTTTTCTGTTTTGTTCATTCAGAGACTGAAGTCTTCATTTATATTTAATTTGCGTTTGTTTTTGAGGCCAGAGCTTCACTTCAGCTCAGAATATCACAGAACAGCAGCAGCTCCGTCACATCAACACACACAATGCTAATGTCTCAATGCTAACGCTAATTGAAACTTGATTTAACCATTTCATTTAAAATAGCACCAACATCTAAATTAGTTTAATATATAAAAATACTCCATTTGTATTTAACCTGACCCAGACCAAGAGCTTTGAGGTGAACCTGACCCAGACCAAGAGCTCTGAGGTGAACCAGACCCAAACCAAAAAACTCTAAAGAGAACCTGACCCAGACCGAGAGCTCTAAATTGAACCTGACCCAGACCAAGAGCTCTAAAGTGAACATGACGCAGACCAAGAGCTCTGAAGTGACCCTGACCCAGACCAAGAGCTCTGAGGTGAACCAGACCCAGACCAAAAACTCTAAAGAGAACCTGACCCAGACCGAGAGCTCTAGATTGAACCTGACCCAGACCAAGAGCTCTGAAGTGAACCTGACCCAGGCCAAAAACTCTAAAGAGAACCTAACCCAGACCAAGAGCTCTAAAGTGAACCTGACCCAGACAAGAGCTCTGAAGTGAACATGATGCAGACCAAGAGCTCTGAAGTGAACCTGACCCAGACCAAGAGCTCTGAAGTGAACCTGACCCAGACCAAGAGCTCTGAAGTGAACCTGACCCAGACCAAGAGCTCTGAAGTGAACCTGACCCAGACCAAGAGCTCTGAAAGTGACCAGACCAAGAGCTCTGAAGTAAACCTGACCCAGACCAAGAGCTCTGAAGTGAACCTGACCAGACCAAGAGCTCTGAAGTGAACCAGGACCAGACCAAAGCTCTGAGGGGAACCTGACCCAGACCAAGAGCTCTGAAGAGAACCAGTCTTGATCTCAGGACTAGAGGCCAGACTCCGACCTGGAGCTGTCAGAAAGTGGATCCAAGTAAACCATAAATGATAAATATTGATAAATAATAAATGTAAAATGAGACGTTTGAAGGCGTCACTCACAGACAACTGCAAACATCTCAAACATCTCACACACGTGGCACTAAACACAACGTTGTCTTCATAATTCATGTTTTTATAAATGTAACATGAAAGTGAGCTGCTCTCGTGTAAATATTACATGTGTTCAAACCTTTTAGTGTTTATAATTTAACTGTGGATAATTCACACAAAAACAGACAACCACAACATGAGAAAAGAGAAGAGACGCCACTTTAACATATTTAATCTTGTAAAAGCCTCTCTGAGTTTCTCTCTTATATGTTTTATGCTTTTAAAGTTTCATGTCTGGAGTTAAAAGCACAAATGACTCACATTAAAACACATTAAAAAACGGTAAATATTCAAGTAAAGCAGTTTTGTCTTCGGTGAGAGCTCGGCATAAGGTCCAGTGGTAGGATGATGTTTTGCATTTCGATGAACATTATATTATATTTCTGACAGTTTTATCTTTTATTTTATAGCGCAAGATGAGATGAGGCCCTTCAGAGCCTAACGTCTACATCCGATTGAATCAGAAAAAGTTGTATTTCCTTTAAACTAGAAATGTGCTTTTGTTCTCATCAATCTGTTTATTTGAGGTGTGTGAATCCTGCTCTTTTTAGACACTTGGGGTTGTTTTATTTGGAGCACATTGTAAAGACATGAAAGAAAATGGAACTGAGGAATGGTAAATAATCAAAATGCTGATGCTTTTTCTCACAATAATCATGGCTCTAAAGTTTGAAATGCAAAATGTGGCTTTCCTCTGATCTGAAGTGACACTGACCTCAAAAACCACAAACATTAAATATAAATGACCCTTTTAAACAGAGTAAAAGTGAAGAAGAGCCGAGTCCTGACTGAGACTGAAACTGTGACACAGAAACAAAAAAAACAAAAACAAAATCAAAACATCCAAGACAAAAATTTAAATGACGGCATATCTTGTCCAGTGAAGTACCATCTAGTCCATAGGTGTCAAACTCTGGCCCGTGGGCCAAATTTGTCAGTGTAATTATATTTGGCCCGAGAGGCTATACCAAATGACCACTAGGGCTTGGCGCGCCGGTATTATACAGCGCATTCATTCATCGTTACTACTACAAATCCCATTATATATTGTATAGTAATAAGTGTTGCTTGTTCCATATTCAATGTTAAAGCAAATCTTGTTTGGGTCAATATTAAAGTTTCATTTGTTCAATACTGGCCGCGACTTTGTTCAAGTTTGACATTTTGGCCCACTGTGGATTTGAGTTTGACACCCCTGAATTCTAGTCTGACAAAGAAGTCCATTTTCAAATTAAGTCTGAACGTAATTTTGTTCGACTTTTTGAATGTCAGTTGTAATTTGAGTCCAGTCCTTGATCGTTGGTGCAATTTGTATCATCCATTTTTTTGTAATGTCCTTTCCTGCAGCCAGGAGTATGCTCCAAAGGTATCCATTTATTGTGTCCACGGCAGGACGTGGTTCTGAAATCCAGTGGGATGATAATATCAAAAACAGTTCCAAAACACATGGTACTAGTGAGCCTCCAGGCTTTCCTTGTGAATAATGAGTTCAGAGAACTGTCACTAGGGTTAGAAAAGGGTTAGTGACAGCAGCGTTTTGGTCATCGTGCACTTAGCTCTGTTTGTGGTAGCATGCTGCAGCTACTAGGCAAGGCAAGGCAAGTTTATTTGTAGAGCACAATTCGTACACAAGGCAATTCAAAGTGCTTCACAACAGGAAAAAAAATCATTAAAATCACAAAGATATGGCAGAAATCACAAAATAATAGTTCAAGACATAAAAGAGAAGAGTGCAAAGAAAAGCATTTCAGTCATATGCACAGCCAAACAAAACAGTTTTTAGTTTAGATTTGAACATTGCCAGAGTAGAACCTGTCTCACATCCTCAGGAAGACTGTTCCAGATTTTAGCTGCATAAAACTGAAACGCACATTCCCCATGTTTAGTCCTGACTCTGGCACCAGCAGGAGGCCGGTCCCTGAGGTCCTCAGAGTCCGAGATGGTTCATATGGCACTAACATGTCCGAGATGTACTTTGGTGCTAGGCCATGGAGAGACTTGTACACAAGCAGAGCTGCTTTGAAGTCTATTCTCTGAGCCACAGGGGGCAGTGCAGAGACCTGAGCACAGGACTAATGTGATGGTACTTCCTGGTTCTAGTCAGGACCCGAGCAGCAGCGTTCTGGATGTACTGCAGCTGTTTTACAGCTCGTTTGGAGAGGCCAGTGAGCAGGCCGTTACAGTAGTCTAATCTACTAGAGACAAACGCATGGATAAGTCTCTCCAGGTCTGGTTTAGACACTAGACTTTTTGATTTTGGCAATGTTTTTAGATGGTAAAAAGCTGCTGATGTGATTGATCTGACGTGGCTGTTAAAATTCAAATCTGAGTCCATTATTACCCCCAGATTTCTAACTTGATGTGTAGGTTTACTATACTTTTAATATAATTTGAGCCAAATGTTGTAATGACGTTTATTTTTAACTTAGTCCTGGTTTAGTCCTTCTTTAATGCTTTTTTAGACCTGGTTGAATCTAGTTATGTGAGGTTAAAACCTGAAGTTGGCCTAGTTCTAATTTAGGCCTATTCTAGACTAGGCCTGAGAGTCCGATCTTTATATCCTTATCTATGTTTTTCTGGTAGATATGGTTTGTTTAGTCTTGGTTCAAACCTGGTCCAGGTTAGGTTTCTGGTAAACACTGGGTTTGTATTGGCTGGGTTTTAGTTCTTTAGTCCTGTTTTTAGTAAGTGTCATATTTAAGACGCAAGACGTAAAACGCGAAGCCAAACGCAACCGCAAACGCAACTACAAACCCAACCGCAAACGCAAACGCAAACGCAACCGAAAACGCAACCGCAAACGCAACCGAAAACGCAACCGAAAACGCAACTGAAAACGCAACCGAATATGCAACCGCAAACCCAACTGAAAACGCAAACCCATCCGAAAACACAACTGCAAACGCAACCCCAATCCCAACCGCAACTGCAAACGCAATTTAAAGCACCAGAAAACATGACATAAAACGTGGGCCAGTGTCGGGTTTGTGTGTGGTTCAGCCTAAACCTCCAGACCCTCGGACAGGGTTTGGGTGACTTTTCCATAAGTCATTTTTGAGAAAGGTGACGAGTCTCATCCAGAGCTCTGCTTTGGCTCAGGAGAAGATATGAGAAGATCAGGAGAAGAACCAAACCACCAACGATGTTTCCACAGTTCTGGTGGTTTGTTCGTCTTGTTGCACAAGTTCCAGATGTTCTCTCATGTGTTTATTATCTGTCTCGTTTCAAATGTTTCAGAATCATGTTGAGGGTCAGCTGTTCTTGTTGCAGATGTTCACACGTCTCTTTGGTTTGTTCATTGTAGATGTTTCTGATGTTGTGACAGACTGCAGCGTGTTCTGTGTTTGTGGGTCACATCTGATGGATCCATTATGTTCTCATACAATATTTATAAAAGACATCTTCCTGTCTCCTCTCTCCTAACTCCTGTTTCCTAGAGTGTCTTGTGTCTGACAGACTGAATCCTAAACCTCTCGCTTCTTGTCTCCTTGTCTCCTTGCCTTTTCATTACCTTGTCTCTTCCTCATAAACACAGTGATATTTTATTGATCAGATTTTGTTTTATTCAGTTGGACACTTTTAGTTTAAATTATTCAGACATTTGTCTCCTGTCTGTCAAATCATGTCTCCTTACCCTGTCTCCTAACTCATTTACTACTGCCTAGCTTCTGTCTCCTAGTGCCTTTCCTTGTGTCCTTTATGAGAGGAAAGAAGAAAGAAAAGGACTTTGTGTTCTAAAACACGGAAATGCAGCCAGACTTTTAACAGATTCATTTCTTTCCTGAGGCCTAAAGGAGAAGATCCGTGTTTTTCTGACATCGATGTCGTTTCCTCCAAAAGACGAAGAGGAAAGAGAGAGAGAGAAAGAGGAGTGAGCCGAATGTAAACAGGAGCGGCGGACATTTAGTCTGATTAAAGACAAACATAAAGATCTGTTTACAGACGAGGCTTAAGCAGGTTTAACGAGGTCAGAAGGAGCTCAGGGTCACAACACAAACTCTCATTCAACGACGACGTTCCAAACAAAACAAAAACACTGCATTTTCCCCAAATACACAAGAACTCACTCGATTCGCTCAAACAACAGCACGGTTCAATGTGAAAAGACTGTAATCTGTTATCCCACTACACCAGGGCTGTTCAACATGGCCCGGGCCAAATGGCCCGGGGGCCAAATGAGGCCCTCCAAGTGATTTCATCCGGTCTTGGTTTAGGGGAGGGTTAGGGTGCTCTGTAGAGGGCAGGGGGAGGGTTAGGGTGCTCTGTAGAGGGCAGGGGGAGGCAGTGTGGGGAGGTAGGGTGCTCTGTAGAGGCAGGGGGAGGGTTAGGGTGCTCTGTAGAGGGCAGGGGGAGGCAGTGGTGGGGGAGGGTTAGGGTGCTCTGTAGAGGGCAGGGGAGGGTTAGGGTGCCTCTGTAGAGGGCAGTGTGGGGAGGGTTAGGGTGCTCTGTAGAGGGCAGTGTGGGGAGGGTTAGGGTGCTCTGTAGAGGGCAGGGAGCAGTGTGGGGAGGGTTAGGGTGCTCTGTAGAGGGAGGCGGGAGGGCAGTGTGGGGAGGGTTAGGGTGCTCTGTAGAGGGCAGGGGGAGGCAGTGTGGGGAGGTTAGGGTGCTCTGTAGAGGGCAGGGGAGGGCAGTGTGAGGGAGGTAGGGTGCTCGTAGAGGAGGGGGGCAGTGTGGGGAGGGTTAGGGTGCTCTGTGAGGGCAGGGGAGGCAGGTGGGAGGGTTGGGCTCTGTAGAGGGCAGGGGAGGGAGTGTGGGAGGGTTAGGGTGCTCTGTAGAGGGCAGGGGAGGCCAGTGTGGGAGGGTTAGGGTGCTCTGTAGAGGGCAGGGGAGGCCAGTGTGGGGAGGGTTAGGGTGCTCTGTAGAGGGCAGGGGGAGGCCCAGTGTGGGGAGGGTTAGGGTGCTCTGTAGAGAGCAGGGGAGGGCAGTGTGGGGAGGGTTAGGGGCTCTGGAGGGCGGGGAGGCATGTGGGGAGGGTTAGGGTGCTCTGTAGAGGGCAGGGGGAGGGCAGTGTGGGGAGGGTTAAATTTTCATTGAGATAATTTTTCTCTCTTTTTCTCTCCATTGGATGCATATGTTCCCGATTCTTTGTCTTCAAAAGTAATAATCTCTTTCTGTTTATTTTTAATCCAGATTATTAATGCATTTACTGTATATAATTTTGATTTTATCCCCCTTGAAAAGTTCTGCTTCATAATCCTTGATAAACATCTCAGAGGGTTTCAATGGTCATGACTTTGTTTCATGTCTTGGTTAAAATAACTCTTTATTTGTAAAAACCTATAAAAGTCCTGTTTCTCCAAGTCAAAGGATTCTTTCAAACTTTAGACTTTTGAAATCCAGACCTTGAGTCTCAGGTCAGTTCTGTTTGGTCAAAACTTTGGTCTGCAAGCCGACCAGTTTAAGACCTGAACCTCTTTGTTGAGTTGTAATGTTGTGATCAGTCTCCTTCCATGTCGTAAGCACAGGTTTGACCCAGGGATTTCTTCACTTCCTCTCTCATGACCAAGCGTCTGTCATGTGCCAGTAAGTGCCTGCACAGGAATCCCCTACAACATTACTCTCAGGATGTTTCCATTGAGCTTCATATTCTGGGTCACACCAGCAACGCTCTGATTGGAGCTGAAATAAAGGCAAGCCCCGCCTCCTTTCTCTTTTGAGGATTGTAGAGTTTTAAATCAGATTCGAGGTTTCTTTCCTCGTCACACAAATGTAGAGATAGTTTTATTCTGGAACAGAAAGAGAAATCTAGGCAAAACATTCATTTTTATAGTGTCAATCCTTTGACTTAGATGTAAGTCTGGATCAGAGGCCATTTTTCAAGATCTTTCTTTATAGTGGAGAAAAGAGGAGTGCAGTTTATCTCTAAGATTGTTGATAGTTCTTTATGAAGAACAACACCAAAATATTTAAGAGAATCCGTTTGCCATTTAAATGGCTAAGTCTTTCTAAAGGACCGAAGAGGGCGCCAATAAGCGAGAATATTTTGTATATTCAATTTGTATCCAGACGAATATTCTTGAGGAAATGCCTCACATTGGGTATGGGTGTCCCTGATTTGGTCAAATATCATTTTATGTTCTGTCCAATCAATTGTAACACTATGAATTGCATCCAATTGTCTAATATACAGTATTGGGCCAATGGTTCCAAGTACAAAGCAAACAACAGGGATGACCAAACACAGCCCTGTGTCACTCCTCTTTCCAGAGTCAGTGAGTCTGTCAAGTGGCCATTCATTTTGATGTTGGACCATTGTAAAGAGCCTGAATATTTTTCTTATTATTAAATAGTTTATTTGAAATGTGTTTAGCACTTTAAATGAATATGTCCAGCTAACAGAATCAAAAACCTTTTCAGCGTCCAAACTAATTTTGTTGTTTGTGTTTGTGGCTCATTGTGTGTAAAGATGGTCTGATGTCGTTTTGTGTTTGTCGTTTGGTCATAAATCCGGTCTGATCATTGTGGATTACATTTGGGAGGATTTGGTCCATTCTTTTGGACAGTATTGAGGTGTAGAAACGATAGTCCACATTCAGAACTGAGATGGGTCTATGTGAGGCACAGTCAAGTCGGTCCTTCCCCTCTTTAGGTCTTAAGGATTTGACCTCTTCTTTCACACTCGGAGGATCTGAGCTTTTTTAAGGCCCAGTTCAAAGTTGTTTAAAGCAAAGGAGTAAAGCTTGGATTATACTTTGCGGAAATGAGACGAGCAGAGGGCAGTGGAGAAGACGTTGGCAGTATTTATAGTCTGCGCAGGTTTCATGTGGTGTGACAGTAGAACTAGCAGAGCGAGTTGCTATGAAATCCCATTCATTTCCGCACGGAACGTCCGCATTCCCTGACGCCGACGTGGAAAATCAGGATGGCGCGGAAGGGGGCCATGCGGCCCCTTGCAGACCTGGCGCACGCGTCAAGGTCTTTTAGGCCTTTATACCACTCTGAGGTGAACACTCCCCCGAAATGTATTGTTCTTTAGTCTCTTGATTGTCATAACCGTCATAACAGGCAATTGAGAGTCTCCAAAAAAAAAATACAGATACAGAAATATTCAAATGTGGTTTGGAAAACAAAAGTTTTAAAAAATTAGCGGCGTAAAAACAGTAAATAAGGATACACAAGGTCACAAGGAATAAAATAAAATTGACATGGAAAAAAGCTGTTGTGCAGTAACTTATTATTAAAATGTTTTGTTTGGTTAAGTTTATTTTGAACATTAAAAAAAAGTCCCACTTGATGTAGACCCGCCCCCTTCCGAACAGTGTTTACTGAGGAACATAACGAGGAAGAGTGAATAACGCTGTTTCCAAACTCTTTCCTCTGATGGATTCTCCCATTAACCAAGATCAATACATGTGATCGATGATGTCACCATCTCCAATCGACCAATCAGAGTCCAGGGCCTCAGCACGTCCGAGACATTAACCTTTCACTTCAAACAAACTTCTGCACAAATGACTTCAGAGTTTAGAGCTGAAATACTCCTGAAATACTCCTGAAATACTCCTGAAATACTCCTGAAATACTCCTGAAATACTCCTGATGCCCTGCACGAGTCTGAGAAAACTGAGAAAGTTGAAAGAAATCAAATTTAAAGGGACAAAGTAGAAAGAGACTTGGACACAGACTCCACATCAGAATCTTAAGACAAAGACCAACAATTCAATTCAATTCTTAATTAAATGAGCAAAATTAGCAAACTGTGATTATGTCAAATAAGGTAAAAAAGGCACACATTTGTTGTTTAGTCGATCAATGGGTCGAGGGAGTCTTAGTTGACCAACATTTTTATAAATTGACTGATTATTTCATTGACATCATCAAGATTGATCTGGACTTCCGGACTAGCTAAACAGACGCACGTGCTCCTCAGCTTTCACAACAGATGAACAGGGAAAACACTAAACTGATTACGCTACGCGACCTAAACAATCACGGCTCCATTGAAAAACATCCCGCCTCACAAGCTAACGGGGCTAACAAGGCTAAGAGGTCCGGCGTGCGAGACCGCAGCCCTTCCCCCACAGCAGGACAGGGCTCCGCCAGACCAGATGTGGAATCTCGGGGTTCTCCCAAGTCGGATGAAGGAGAGGAGATGACTCTACCACAGTGGGTTCTCATGATGTGTGAAATGAAATGCGAGATAGTGACGCTGCAGACGGACAAGATCCTGGATTTGGAGTCCAGATCACATAGGAACAATCTCAGTTTTGTGGATGCACCGGAGGAAGTGGAGAGAGACGCCACTGAAAGTTTTGTTTAGAAGGTAATCCCAGAGCTCATTTTGGGGTCTGGAGTTGACGTCCCCCCCATCACAACAAAAACAGCACATCGGCTGGGCAAACCAAGACAAGCAACTGATAAACCACGCGGTCTGATGATGAGGTTTCTTAACGATCGTGTGAAAGCTGCAAAAGTCTCAACGGTCTCTACTCCATATGAACGGTTCTTCATCGGCCTCGAAGACCTGGTTCTCCTCCTGAGTGGGTCCAGCTCCACTGTCTCTCTCTCGTCCTCCTGTCCGTCCGAGGGAGGAGGATCTCTCCTTCACTGTGGAACTCCTACAGGTTTCTACTTTTTCCCAAAGAGGTTTGGTAGTTTTTCCTGGCCGAGAAGGAGGGTCTAGGACAGGGGGCTGGGACATCTGTCTAAGGACACAGGACGCTGGACATTTCCAGGTCCCTATGAACATTGTTTATTTGTTTTCCACTGTCGCCCTCGAGGCAACTCGCTGGCTATTCCATACAAGGGTGGTCAACAACGAGAAAAGTTCACCACATCTGGGAGGAGCTCCAGGAGGAGGAAACTGAGACATGGATTCTCTTTCCGGGCAACATGCTCAGAACACCAGGAGAAGCAGAGGTGCTCCTCAGAAGATGCAAAACAGAGAACTGAAGAGTACGAGAGATGGAGCATACTTTTCTGTTCACCGACGAATCGCTTTAGAACAAAATGTTTAATGTAAAGACAGAGGGCAGATGTGTACTGATTAAAGGAACTATGAATGGAAAGTTTGTACTCTATTAAAGTGTATGCTCCACCAGGGGGCGATATCACCTTCTATACAGATATTATAGACCTGATTGTAACCACTTCTGAGGGACCCTAAACTGTGGCGGCGATTGGAATCTTCATTTTCAGCCTACACTGGGACGTGTCGAACTCAAGAGGCACTGGAGGAACAATGAATAAGACGTTCTGTGACTGAATGAAGATATAGGACTGAGTGACCTCTAGAGGGAGATGAACCCTAATGCATGTCATTATACACATTTTTTAACCCACATACAATCTACTCCAGAATAGACTTTCTATTTACCTTCAATAGCGACAGATCTAAATCACTGAAGCAGATTTAGGCACAATAGATCAGTGCTCATGTCCTGTCGACATCTGTGGACCTGGAGGGAAGATGAAAGAACACACTTTGGAGGTTCAAGTCCAGCCTGCTGAAGACCCTTTGTTTAAGGACATGTCCAACAACATTAAGACTTCTCTGGAGGAAAATGACACTCGGGAAACGTCACCGCCCATCCTCTGGGATGCTTCCAAAGCAGTTCTGAGAGGAAACATTATGGCCATCGCCTCGGAAAAAAGAAACAAAGGGAGAAAAAGCTAAATGATCTGCAAAGAAAAATAAAATTGCGGGAGGTAAATCATGTCCTAAGTCCTAAAATGTTACAAGAAATTAAAAAGATAAGAGGATGACATAAATTCCTTTCTAGCCTCAACTTGCCTTTTATGTCAGAAGAGCAAAATAAAAAAATAGGAGCTTAAATAACAGTTTTGGAAACACAAGGTGCAATCAAAAGACTAAAAAACAATACATCTCCAGGAGCGACGGGTTCACCTCAGAGTGGTCTGAAGCTCTAAAGACACATTTACTCCTTTGGTCTAAACAACTTTTAACTGGGCACAACCAAAACCTCAGAAGTGGAAAGATTCATATCTCCAACATAAAACTCTTCTGAAAGTGGAAGTGACAAACATTTTAGGCCCATTATGTTTCAGCTGAATATCTTTATAGGCCAATCGACATTCATAGACACTTCTTTGCCTCCGCCCGTTGCTCAAACTCACTTGGCTGATGTCGCTGGTCCATATTTCCCAGAGTTAGGTCCAATGCTTGGCCCCTCGAGGCAAAGGTTCCATGATATTTCTGTCCTTTATCTGCTCTCTTCAGTGTAAAAGAAAAGGTGTTGTGGACCAAACGGTTGACGTCACCTAAAGGTGCTCAGTGGGTCAGTACCAGCTGACACGCTGATTATTGGTCATTTGCATGTTTTGTGCGCTAATGCTAACGGCTATAGGGAAAATACATGAAGCTGCTGCCGAAGTCAATCTGACTTGACAAACACAATCGTAGAAACATCTTGAGTTCATAATTGTCCTGCAGTTGTTCATTTCAGATTCTCTCCTGCGCCTCGTTCTGAAGATAAAGTTCTGTGATGGTTCTTTTGTTCTGGGGTTCTGAACAAAGCCTGGTTTAGGTTTTAATGAGCCTGGTTTTAATGAGTCGGAGGCAATGGTCAGAATCTAAATGTGTTTGTGTCTCGAGTTCTGTACGAGAGGAACAAAGCTCAAACAGGAGACTTTCTTTAGGAATAATCATATCTACTTTTGTTTTATGTTTTGTAATCGCTGCTGTCACAATACTAAAATGTCAAACTCAACAAAGGACACTTTACAACAATAATAATAATAATAATAATGTATCATGTAATATAATAATAATATAATAGCGTAATTTCCAACACAAAACAGTGTGGTTTGTATTAGTTAAAGCTCAAGATCATCTAAAACTCTTGTCCTGGGATTGATCATTGATCATTTCTTTTCCTGCTCCTCCTTTTGGGCTCGGCAGAGTTTGAGGTGGTCGAGCGGTCGGATCCTCTGGCCTGAGTCAGCTACTGCTCTTAACCCGAATCTGTGCGTGAGTGTGTGTGAGCGGTGTGTGTGTGTGTGTGAGCGTGTGTGAGTGTGTGTGTGTGTGAGCGTGTGTGAGTGTGTGTGAGCGTGTGTGTGTGTGTGTGAGCGTGTGTGAGCGTGTGTGTGTGTGTGTGTGAGCGTGTGTGTGTGTGTGAGCGTGTGTGAGCGTGTGTGTGTGTGTGTGTGTGTGTGTGAGCTGTGTGTGTGTGAGCGTGTGTGTGTGTGTGTGTGTGTGAGCTGTGTGTGTGAGCGTGTGTGAGTGTGTGTGTGAGTGTGTGTGTGTGTGAGCGTGTGTGTGTGTGTGTGTGTGAGCGTGTGAGCGTGTGTGTGCGTGTGTAATGTGTGAGCGTGTGTGAGCGTGTGTGTGTGTGTGTGTGTGTGAGCGTGTGTGAGCGTGTGTGTGTGAGCTGTGTGTGTGTGAGTGTGTGAGCGTGTTATGTGTGTGTGTGTGTGGGTGTGTGTGTGTGAGTGTGCTGAGTGTGGAGTGTGTGTGTGTGTGATGTGTGTGGCATTTAGTGTGTGTGTGTGAGTGTGTGTGTGTGTGCTGTAGTGTGTGTGTGTGTGATGTGCGTGTGTGTGTGGTGAGTGTAGTGTGTGGTGTGAGGGTGTGGAGTGTGGTTGGTGTGTGTGAGTAGTGAATTTGTGTGTGAGTGTGTGTGTGACCTGTGTGTGTGTGTGTGTGTGTGATGTGTGTGTGTGATGTGTGTGTGTGTGGTGAGCGTGTGTGTG
>BJKM01001003.1:47169-89669 GCA_015082035.1 Chaenogobius annularis | reverse complement strand
ATAGTTCAATAATACTACATATTTTGGACACTGATCAGTGTGAGTGGCCTTTCAGTCAACCTGTCCGCATGTGGAGCACCCCCCAAAGGCCACGTGTCTCTCGTGGTGGGCTTTGGGGGGTGCTCCACTGCTACACTCACCTATGATCATGAGCTTTGGGTAATGACAGAAAGGACAGGATTGTGGATACAAGAGGCTGGACGCTCCCTTAGAGATAGGGGGAGGAGCTCAGTCACATGGGAGGAGCTCGGATTAGGGCCACTGCTCCCCACAACAAGAGGAGCCAGCTGAGGTGGCATACGTGCGATGCCCCCTGGACACCTCCCTGTGGGTTAACCCTGGACTGGGAACGCTCCGGAGAAGCAGAACCAGATGAATGGATGAAACCAGTTTGTTGTGTTGAGCTCCATATTAGAAATGCCTATTTCAGTCATCCTAATTTATTAAAAAACATTTTATTTCATGTTGCAAACTACCTACAATTATTCAATTCAACTTTTAAGATATTTTTATGATTTAAGAATAACACATGTATGAACCCTTAAATCTATGGCCCAACCCCAAAAAAGAGAATATAAACGTCTTCTCACGTCAGATCTGAACCAAATTCACCCATGTTTAAATTCATGAAAAATCAGAAAAGGTTTATTGCCATTGTCAGTGAACAAATTTCCCAGGAACTGTCTTTGGTGATTCGGTGGAAAAGACACGAAAGAACAATAATAAAAGCAAATTAATGTACTGAAAAAAGATAAAAATAGACTGAGTGTTTATACAAAATGTACAGTTAAATTTACAGACGTTGTGCAGAAAGTGACATCGAACCAGGACTAAACCAGGACTAAACCGGGTCTGAACCGGGTCTGAACTAAGACTAAACTGGGGTCTGAACCAGGTTGGGTACCTTGCATGGCGGCGTTGCTGTTGGCGCCATTGCCAGGACAACCTTGGGGGGGTGGGGGGGAGGCGGTCGCCCTGACGACGGGAGCGAAGGCGCTTTTCTGCTTCACCGAGAACGAGAAAACCCGTGAGATGAAGCGCAGTTGGAAACGGCCATCGGAGGACTCGATGAGACCACTGAGAAAAGAAACGAGAAGAGAAAAGGGTCAACGAGAGAGAAGACACGACGAGACCACTGAGAAGAGAACGAGAGAGAAGACACGTCGAGACCACTGAGAAGAGAAACGAGAGAGAAGACACGTCGAGACCACTGAGAAGAGAAACGAGAGAGAAGACACGTCGAGACCACTGAGAAGAGAAACGAGAGAGAAGACACGACGAGACCACTGAGAAGAGAAACGAGAGAGAAGACACGTCGAGACCACTGAGAAGAGAAACGAGAGAGAGACACGTCGAGACCACTGAGAAGAGAAACGAGAGAGAAGACACGTCGAGACCACTGAGAAGAGAAACGAGAGAGAAGACACGTCGAGACCACTGAGAAGAGAACGAGAGAGAAGAGAGAGAGACACAACGAGACAGAACTGAGAAGAGAAACGAGAGAGAAGACACGACGAGACCACTGAGAAGAGAAACGAGAGAGAAGACACGTCGAGACACTGAGAAGAGAAACGAGAGAGAAGACGACGAGACACACTGAGAAGAGAAACGAGAGAGAAGAACGACGAGACCACTGAGCAAGAGAAACGAGAGAGAAGACACGAGAGACTGAGACGAGAAACGAGAGAGAAGACACGTCGAGACACTGAGAAGAGAAACGAGAGAGAGACACGTCGAGACCACTGAGAAGAGAGAGAAGAACGTCGAGACAGAGAGAGAAACGAGAGAAGACACGTCGAGACCACTGAGCAAGAGAAACAAGAAGAGAAGACACGACGAGACCACTGAGAAGAGAAACGAGAGAGAAGACACGTCGAGACACTGAGAAGAGAAACGAAGAGAAGACACGTCGAACACTGAGAAGAGAAACGAGAAGAGAAGACAACGTCGAGACCACTGAGAACGAGAGAGAAGACACGTCGAGACCACTGAGAAGAGAAACGAGAGAGAAGACGTCGAGACCACTGAGAAGAGAAACGAGAGAGAAGACACGTCGAGACCACTGAGAAGAGAAACGAGAGAGAAGACACGTCGAGACACTGAGAAGAGAAACGAGAGAGACAGAGAGACACGTCGAGACCACTGAGAAGAGAAACGAAACAGAGAGAGAAGACACGTCGAGACCACTGAGAAGAGAAACGAGAGAGAAGACACGTCGAGACCACTGAGAAGAGAAACGAGAGAGAAGACACGACGAGACCACTGAGAAGAGAAACGAGAGAGAAGACACGTCGAGACCACTGAGAAGAGAAACGAGAGAGAAGACACGACGAGACCACTGAGAAGAGAAACGAGAGAGAAGACACGTCGAGACCACTGAGAAGAGAACGAGAGAGAAGACAACGAGACCACTGAGAAGAGAAACGAGAGAAAGACACGACGAGACACTGAGAGAGAAAGACGAGAGAGGAAGAGAAGACGACGAGACACTGAGAAGAGAAACGAGAGAGAAGACGTCGAGACACTGAGAAGAGAAACGAGAGAGAAGACACGATCGAGACCACTGAGAAGAGAAAGAGAGAGAAGACACGACGAGACTGAGAAGAGAAAGAGAGAGAAGACCACGACGAGAGAAGAGAAACGAGAAGAGACACGTCGAGAAACACTGAGAAGAGAAACGAGAGAGAAGACACGACGAGACCACTGAAAGACTGGAGGAAGAAGACACGAGAGAACTGAGAAGAGAAAGAAGAGAGAGACACGTCGAGACCACTGAGAAGAGAAACGAGAGAGAAGACACGTCGAGACCACTGAGAAGAGAAACGAGAGAGAAGACACGAGAGACGTCGAGACACTGAGAAGAGAACGAGAGAGAAGACACGACGAGACCACTGAAAGAGAAACGAGAGAGACGAGACACGTCAGACCACTGAGAAGAGAAACAGAGAGAAGAGACACGACGAGACCACTGAGAAGAGAACGAGAGAGGACAGAGACACTGAGAAGAGAACGAGAGAGAAGACACACGAGAGAAACAGAGAGAAGAGACACGAGAGAGAAGACACGTCGAGAGGAGAGAACAGAGAGAGAGAGAACACTGAGAAGAGAAACGAGAGAGAAGACAGTCGAGACCACTGAGAAGAGAAACGAAGAGAGAGACGTGAGACATGAGAAGAGAAGAGAGAGAGAGAAGAGACACTGAGAGAGAAACGAGAGAGAAGACACGTGAGACCACTGAGAAGAGAAACAGGAGAGAAGACACGTTCGAGACTGAGAAGAGAAACGAGAGAGAAGACACGACGAGACCACTGAGAAGAGAAACGAGAGAGAAGACACGTCGAGACCACTGAGAAGAGAAACGAGAGAGAAGACACGTCGAGACCACTGAGAAGAGAAACGAGAGAGAAGACACGTCGAGACCACTGAGAAGAGAAACGAGAGAGAGAGACACATCGAGACCACGTGAGAAGAGAAACGAGAGAGAAGACACGTCGAGAACCACTGAGAAGGAGAACAAGAAGAGAAGACACTCGAGACCAGAGAAGAGACGAGAGAGACACAGACCACTGAGAAGAGAAACGAGAGAGAAGACGAACACTGAGAAGAGAAAGAGAGAAGGACACGTGAGACACTGAGAGAAACGAGAGAGAAGACACGACGAGACACTGAGAAGAGAAAACGAAGAGGAGAAGACACGTCGAGACCACTGAGAAGAGAAACGAGGAGAAGGACACGTCGAGACCACTGAGAAGAGGAAACGAGAGAGAAGACACGTCGAGACCACTGAGAAGAGAAACGAAGAGACACGTCGAGGACCACTGAGAAGAGAACGAGAGAGAAGACACGTGAGACACTGAGAAGAGAACGAGAGAAGAGACACGTCGAGACCACTGAGAAGAGAAACGAGAGAGAAGAAGACAAAGTCGAGACCACTGAGAAGAGAAACGAGAGAGAAGACACGAGAGACACTGAGAAGAGAAACGAGAGAGAAGACACGACGAGACACTGAGAGAAACGAGAGAGGACACGACGAGACCACTGAGAAGAGAACGAGAGAGAAGACACGTCGAGACCACTGAGAAGAAACGAGAGAGAAGACACGTCGAGACCACTGAGAAGAGAAACAGAGAGAAGGACACGACGAGACCACTGAGAAGAGAAACGAGAAGAGAAGACACGTCGAGACCACTGAGAAGAGAAACGAGAGAGAAACACGTCAAGAACCACTGAGAGAGAGAACGAGAGAGAAGACACGTCGAGACCTGAGAAGAGAAACGAGAGAGAAGACAGAGACCACGAGAAGAGAAGAAACGGAGAGAAGAACACGACGAACCACTGAGAGAAACGAGAGAGAAGACACGACGAGACCACTGAGAAGAGAAACGAGAGAGAAGACACGTCGAGACCACTGAGAAGAGAAACGGAGAGAAGACATCGAGACACTGAGAAGAGAACGAGAGAGAGACACGTGAGACCACTGAGAAGAGAAACGAGAGAGAAGACACGACGAGACCACTGAGAAGAGAAACGAGAGAGAGACACGTCGAGACCACTGAGAAGGACAGAGGGAACACTCGAGCACTGAGAAGAAGAAACAAGAGAGAGACACGTCGAGACCACTGAGAAGAGAAGAAACGAGAGAGAAGACACGCGAGACCACTGAGAGAGAAAGAGAGAAGACACGTCGAGACATGAGAAGAGAAACGAGTGAGAAGACACGTCGAGACCACTGAGAAGAGAAACGAGAGAGAAGACACGACGAGACCACTGAGAGAGAGAGAAACAGAGAGACCACTGAAAGAGAAAACGAGCGAGGACACGACGAGACCACGAGAGAGAAACGAGAGAGAAGACACGACGAGACCACTGAGAAAAGAAACGAGAGAGGACACGACGAGACCACTGAGAAGAGAAACGAGAGAGAAGACACGTCGAGACACTGAGAAGAGAAGAACGAGAGAGAAGACACGTCGAGACCACTGAGAAGAGAAACGAGAGAGAAGACACGTCGAGACCACTGAGAAGAGAAGAGAGAGAAGACACGTCGAGACCACTGAGAAGAGAGAAGAACCACTGAGAAGAGAAACGAGAGAGAAGACACGTCGAGACCACTGAGAAGAGAAACGAGAGAGAAGACACGACGAGACCACTGAGAAGAGAAACGAGAGAGAAGACACGAGACCACTGAGAAGAGAAACGAGAGAAAGAAGACACGAACGAGACCACTGAGAGAACACGAAGAGACACGATCGAGAACAGAGAGAGAAACGAGAGAGAACACGCGAGACCACTGAGAAGAGAAACGAGAGAGAGACACGACGAGACCACTGAGAAGAGACGAGAGACCAGTCGAGAACTGAGAAGAGAAACGAGAGAGAGACACGTCGAGACCACTGAGAAGAGAGAAACGAGAGAGAAGACACGAGAAGAAGACAAAAGAGAACGTGACACGGACAGAGACCACTGAGAAGAAAGAAAGAAGAAGAGACGAGACCACTGAGAGAGAAACGAGAAGAGAAAGAGAAGAGGAGACACGTCGAGACCACTGAGAAAAGAGAGAGAAAAGACACGTCGAGACCACTGAGAAGAGAAACGAGAGAGAACGTCGAGACACTGAGAGAGACACGAGAGAGAAGACACGTCGAGACCACTGAGAGAGAAACGAGAGAGAAGACACGTCGAGACCACTGAGAAGAGAAACGAGAGAGAAGACCGAGACGAGACCACTGAGAAGAGAAACGAGAGAGAAGACACGACGAGACCACTGAGAAGAAACGAGAGAGAAGACACGACGAGACAACTGAGAAGAGAAACGAGAGAGACACGACGAGACCACTGAAGAGAGAAACGAGAGAGAAGACACGTCGAGACACTAGAAGAGAGAACGAGAGAGAAGACACGTCGAGACCACTGAGAAGAGAAACGAAGAGAAGACACGACGAGACCACTGAGAAGAAGAAACGAGAGAGAAGAAGACGACGAGACCACTGAGAAGAGAAACGAGAGAGAAGACACGTCGAGACCACTGAGAAGAGAAACGAGAGAGAAGACACGAGACCACTGAGAAGAGAAACGAGAGAAGAAGACACGTCAGAGAGAAGAAGAGAGAAACGAGAGAGAAGACACGTCGAGACCACTGAAGAGAAACGAGAGAGAGAAGACACGACGAGACACTGAGAAGAGAAACGAGAGAGAGACACGCGAACCACTGAGAGAGAACGAGAGAGACGAGTGAGAAACGTCGAGACCACTGAGAAGAGAAACGAGAGAGAAGACACGTCGAGACCACTGAGAAGAGAAACGAGAGAGAAGACACGAGTCGAGACCACTGAGAAGAGAAACGAGAGAGAAGACACGTCGAGACCACTGAAGAAGAGAAACGAGAGAGAAGACACGTCGAGACCACTGAGAGAGAAACGAGAGAGAAGACACGACGAGACCACTGAGAAGAGAAACGAGAGAGAAGACACGTCGAGACCACTGAGAAGAGAAACGAGAGAGAAGACACGGACGAGACCACTGAGAGAGAAACGAGAGAGAAGACACGTCGAGACCACTGAGAAGAGAAACGAGAGAGAAGACACGTCGAGACCACTGAGAAGAGAAACGAGAGAGAAGACACGTCGAGACCACTGAGAAGAGAAACGAGAGAGAAGACACGACGAGACCACTGAGAAGAGAAACGAGAGAGAAGACACGTCGAGACCACTGAGAAGAGAAACGAGAGAGAAGACACGTCGAGACCACTGAGAAGAGAAACGAGAGAGAAGACACGACGAGACCACTGAGAAGAGAAACGAGAGAGAAGACACGTCGAGACCACTGAGAAGAGAAACGAGAGAGAAGACACGTCGAGACCACTGAGAGAGAAACGAGAGAGAAGACACGTCGAGACCACTGAGAAGAGAAACGAGAGAGAAGACACGTCGAGACCACTGAGAAAGAGAAACGAGAGAGAAGACACGTCGAGACCACTGAGAAGAGAAACGAGAGAGAAGACACGAGAGACCACTGAGAAGAGAAACGAGAGAGAAGACACGTCGAGACCACTGAGAAGAGAAACGAGAGAGAAGACACGTCGAGACCACTGAGAGAGAAACGAGAGAGAAGACACGTCGAGACCACTGAGAAGAGAACGAGAGAGAAGACACGTCGAGACCACTGAGAAGAGAAACGAGAGAGACACGAGACACTGAGAAGAGAACGAAGAGAAGACACGAGACCACTGAGAAGAGAACGAGAGAGAAGACACGTCGAGACCACTGAGAAGAGAAACGAGAGAAGACACGTCGAGACCACTGAGAGAGAAACGAGAGAGGACACGTCGAGACCACTGAGAAGAGAAACTGAGAGAGAAGACACGTCGAGACCACTGAGAAGAAACGAGAGAGGAAGACACGTCGAGACCACTTGAGAAAGAGAAAGAGAGAGAGACACGTCGAGACCACTGAGAAGAGAAACAGAGAGAAGACACGTCGAGACACTGAGAGAAACGAGAGGAGAAGACAAGGACCACTGAGAGAACGAGACGAGACCAGAGACCATGAGAAGAGAACGAGAGAGAAGAACACGTCGGACCACTGAGAAGAGAACGAGAGAGAAACACGAGACCACTGAGAAGAGAAACGACACGAGACCACTGAGAAGAGAAACGGCACGTCACTGAGGACACGTCGAGACCAAGAAGAGAGAGAGAGTGAGGAGACCACTGAGAGAGAAACAGAGAGAACACGACGAGACCCTGAGAGAGAAACGAAGAGAAGACAGCGAGACCACTGAGAATAGTAAACCGAGAGAGAAGACACGTCGAGACACTGAGAAGAGAAACGAGAAGAGAAGACACGACGAGACAAGAAGAGAAAACGAGAGAGACACGTCGAGACCACTGAGAAGAGAAACGAGAGAGAAGACACGTCGAGACCCACTCGAGACCACCACGTCGAGACCAGAGAGAGAAACGAGAGAGAAGACACGTCGAGACCACTGAGAAGAGAGAAAGAAAAGAAGAGAAGATGAGAGAGAGAATGGGTTCAGGGGAGAGAGACGAGTGAGGGACGAGTGAGGAAAGAGGGGGAGGATCCACAGTTGACGAAGAGTTTGTACGTTTCTCCAGTGTCCTCAGACCAAGACTAGACCAAAGATCTTGACCTGGTCAGTTTGGGTCAAATTTACCCAAAAGTATAAGGAAAACGTCCATTCAACCCTCTGGTTAAATATGGGGTGTTTCCACAGATTGAAAATTACTTTTGGTCGAAATGTGATTTTTAAAGAAGTGTCCAGTGATAACAACTGAATTTGTTTTCCCCTCCCTGGACTGAGGAAGACCCCTGGACGACTGAGGAAGACCCCTGGACGACTGAGAAGACCCCTGGACGACTGAGGAAGACCCCTGGACGACTGAGGAAGACCCTGGACGACTGAGGGACACCCACTCTGTGTAAAGGCCACAAAACTCAACCCATTCCATGTCTTCTCCTTTCTGCTCTTGTTCCATTGATGAATAAAACTAAAATGCCATTGATCTTAATCGATGAAAGGACAAAAAGCCCTTATCGACAGGCAGATGTTTCTCACGTAGAAGTGAGAGGAGGAGGTTT
The DNA here is from genome assembly GCA_015082035.1 of Chaenogobius annularis. NCBI lineage: Eukaryota > Metazoa > Chordata > Actinopteri > Gobiiformes > Gobiidae > Chaenogobius > Chaenogobius annularis. The sequence continues at coordinate 81,072 of BJKM01001003.1, read as the reverse complement.
CCTGCTGGATGGATGGGCAGATGTTTTCTCACGTAGAAGTGAGAGGAGGAGTTTCCGCTGGATGGATGGGCAGATGTTTTCTTACGTAGAAGTGAGAGGAGGAGTTTCCCCTGGATGGATGGGCAGATGTTTTCTTACGTAGAAGTGAGAGGGGAGTTTCCGCTGGATGGATGGGCAGATGTTTTCTTACGTAGAAGTGAGAGGAGGAGTTTCCCCTGGATGGATGGGCAGATGTTTTTCAGTAGAGTGAGAGGAGGAGTTTTCAGATGTTTTCTCAAGTGAGAGGAGAGTGGATGGGCAGATGTATTTTCCCTGGATGGATTGGCAGATTGCGTGAGAGGAGGAATGGTGGAGTTTTTCTCACGTAGAAGTGAGAGGAGTTTCCCCTGGATGGATGGGCAGATGTTTTCTTACGTAGAAGTGAGAGGAGGAGTTTCCGCTGGATGGATGGGCAGATGTTTTCTTACGTAGAAGTGAGAGGAGGAGTTTCCGCTGGATGGATGGGCAGATGTTTTCTTCCGTAGAAGTGAGAGGAGGAGTTTCCCATGGATGGATGGGCAAATGTTTTCTTACGTAGAAGTTAGAGGAGGAGTTTCCCCTGGATGGATGGGCAGATGTTTTCTTACGTAGAAGTGAGGGGAGGAGTTTTCCCTGGATGGATGGGCAGATGTTTTCTTACGTAGAAGTGAGAGGAGGAGTTTTCCCTGGATGGATGGGCAGATGTTTTCTTACGTAGAAGTGAGGGGAGGAGTTTTCCCTGGATGGATGGGCAGATGTTTTCTTACGTAGAAGTGAGAGGAGGAGTTTCCCATGGATGGATGGGCAAATGTTTTCTCACGTAGAAGTGAGAGGAGGAGTTTTCCCTGGATGGATGGGCAGATGTTTTCTTACTTGCGTATGGAGAGGACGAGTTCCCGTTGATGAACCCTGGAGAGCTGCTCAGGTTCATGTTGTTGCTGTAACCGTTGACGCTGCTGCTGTAGTTTGAGTTCTGAGGAGTGGAACTCGGAGCGTAACCACGAGGAGACACAGAGTTGGAGCCACGAGTGTATCCTCCTGGAAATACAACAAAACATGCCTGAAACTACCGTCACACGACAGGACTGTTCATGCATCCGCCTGAGCCAGGGTGGGCCTGGAGGTGGCCCACCCTGGCTCTTTTGGCAAGACAAGATTTGTAATTACGCCCCCTGTCTGTGACCTGGGGTATTGACATTTCTGTCACGATGCTGCGATAAATCAAAGGTTTTCTGCACTAGCGGTTTACTGGTCCGAGCAGCGATTCTCTACGAGGTTATTTGTGGTGGCTGTCCTTGAGTCTGTGGGACCCTAACCCAAACCCCAATCGTAAGGTTCCAACCCAAGGCCCATTACAGAGCTGATAGGTTAACAAAGAAGCTTAGTTTCAGGTGAAACTTTGGCAGTGTAAACTAATAGATTAACAGAGTATTATGAGGGAAACTTCTCCCTGAGGTTAGGGTCTACCCAGCATAAAATCCGGGTTCTCAGACCAGGTCCACAGATTGAGAATGATTCTCTGTTGAAAGTTGAAACATCTTGAGTTTCAAAACAGTGTCCAGATGACTATACCCCGTGATATTCATTTTACTTCATGTATTACCCCGTGATATTCATTGTACTTCATGTATTACCCCGTGATATTCATTTTACTTCATGTATTACCCCGTGATATTCATTGTACTTCATGTATTACCCCGTGATATTCATTGTACTTCATGTATTACCCCGTGATATTCATTGTACTTCATATCATTGTCTTTCATGTTACGCCCGTGATATTCATTGTACTTCATCGTATTAACCCCGTGATATCATTGTACTTCAATGTTATGACTCTACGTGATATTCATTGTACTTCATGTTATTACCCCTGCGTGAATTATTGCTTCATGATTCGTAATCATTACTAATGTATTACCCGTGAATACTCATTGTACTTCATGTATTTACTACCGCCGTGATATTCATTGTACTTTATGTATTACCCCGCCCTGAACATCATCGTTCCGTAAGCGCGATATTCATTGATATTTCTAGTATGATTACCCGTGATATTCATTGTACTTCGGCCTCTACTGTGATATGCATTTACGATGTTCCTGCCCCGTGAATATTCATTGTAATCCATTATTACCTTATTACCCTCAGCCGTGATATTCATTGTACTTTCATGTTTCATGTATTACCCCGGTAGAATTCATGGTATCTTCTATGTATTAGCCGTGATATTCATATGTACTTTCATGAGTATTACAGATCTGTGACGAATTCATTAGACTGCGCCGATATTCATTGTAATTGGTCTGCTTTTTGGCTCAAAATGGAAGTGATATTCATTGTATATCTGTGACATTATTTTGACCTGCGCCGTCTATATTTGTTGCTTTTGCTCAATGGAATGTGATATCATTTTAAAACCCAGCCATTGATTCATATTTGTACCCTGGGTGTAAATAGACGTAAATGTAAATGTATATATTGTGTGTACCCTGGGTGTAAATACCGTATATATTAAAATGTATATATTGGTGTACCCTGGGTGTAAATACGACGTATAAGATTATAAATGTATATATTGTGTGTACCCTGGGTGTAAATACGACGTATAAGATTATAAATGTATATATTTAGTGTACCCTGGGGGTAAATACGATGTATATAAATGTATATATTTTGTGTACCCTGGGGGTAAATATGACGAATATAAATGTATATATTTTGTGTACCCTGGGTGTAAATACGACGTATAAGATTATAAATGTATATATTTTGTGTACCCTGGGGGTAAATACGACGTATAAGATTATAAATGTATATATTGTGTGTACCCTGGGTGTAAATACGACGTATAAGATTATAAATGTATATATTTAGTGTACCCTGGGGGTAAATACGACGTATATAAATGTATATATTTTGTGTACCCAGGGGGTAAATATGACGTATATATAAATGTATATATTTTGTGTACCCTGGGTGTAAATACGACGTATAAGATTATAAATGTATATATTTTGTGTACCCTGGGGGTAAATATGACGTATATAAATGTATATATTTTGTGTACCCTGGGTGTAAATACGACGTATAAGATTATAAATGTATATATTTTGTGTACCCTGGGGGGTAAATACGACGTATATAAATGTATATATTTTGTGTACCCTGGTTGTTGTCGTTGACGGACAGCTGACCGCTGAAGGACTGAACGCCCATCATGCCGTGGGGTGAGTTTCCCAGCGTCGGGATCTGAGCGTGATTCCGAGGAACAGAGTAAAGAGCCTCAGCGATGTCTGCAGCACGTTTCAGAATCATCTCCTGAACGAGAGAGACGAAGCGGGTGAGAGAGTGAATGCTGAATGCTCATCTCCTGAAGCAGAACAGGATAAACGGGGGACATTTTAACAAGACAAAGAGTTTCATGCTTTATTGAAAGTAAATAAGGATGGAGGAGAGAAGAGACAAGAAGAGAGGAGACGAGGAGTGAGGAGATAAAAAGAGGAGACAAGGAGAGGAGGTCAGGAGCGAGGAGACAAGGAGACAAGAAGAGGAAAGATGTAAACAAGCGGCCGAACATTGATCTGATAATCTCACTACACAACTCTGACCTCTGAGGAGACAACAATGAGAGGAAGGAGACAAAGAAGAAGGAAACAAGGAAAAAAGAGACAAGGAGAGAGGAGGAGAGTGGATGAAGGAGACAACCAACAGAAACAAGGATAAGACAAGGAAAGAAACAAGGAGATGACAAGACAAGAGGAAAGAGACTTAATCTGATCAGTTTTACAAGAAAACAGCCCAGCGCCTGAAAGAGACAAGAGTCTGACACACGAACGAGGAAGAGGGAACGAGGAAGCAAGGGAACAAGGAAGTGAGGGAGCAAGGGAACAAGGAAGCAAGGGAACAAGGAAGTGAGGGAGAAAGGGAACAAGGAAGCAAGGGAACAAGGAAGTGAGGGAGAAAGGGAACAAGGAAGCAAGGGAACAAGGAAGTGAGGGAAAAGGGAACAAGGAACAAGGGCACAAGGAAGTGAGGGAGCAATGGGAAACAAGGAAGCAATGGGAACAAGAGAAGTGAGGGAGAAAGGGAACAAGGAAGCAAGGGAAAAGGGGACAAGGAAGCAAGAAAGAGGGAAAGGAAAGAGAAGGAGGTGAGGAGCAAACAGGGAACAGGAAGTGATGGGAAAGAAACAAGAAGTGACGGAGCAAGGAACAGGAAGCAGGGAAAACAAAGAAAGTGAGGGAGCAAGGGAACAAGGAAGTGAGGGAGCAAGGGAACAAGGAGCAAGGGAACAAGGAAGTGAGGGAGCAAGGGAACAAGGAAGCAAGGGAACAAGGAAGTGAGGGAGCAAGGAAACAAGGAGGTGAGGGACAAGGGAACAAGGAAGCAAGGGAAAGGAAGTGATGGAGCAAGGAAACAAGGAAGTGAGGGAGCAATGGAACAAGGAAGTGAGGGAGCATGAACAAGGAACAAAGGAAACAAGGAAGTGAGGGATTAAGGAAGTGAGGGAGCAAGAAACCAAGGAAGTGAGGGAAGTAGGGAACAAGGAAAAGTTGAGGGAGCAAGAAAACAAGGAAGTGAGGAAAAAGAGGAACAAGGGAGCAATGAAACAATGGAAGTGAGGGAGCAATGAAACAAAAGCAAGCGGGAACAAGGAAGTGAGGGAGCAAGGAAACAAGGAAGTGAGGGAGCAAGGAAGTGAGTGAGCAAGGAAACAAGGAAGCAAGGGACAAGAGTGAGGAGCCAAGGAACAAAGGAAGTGAGGGAACAAAAGAAGCAAGGCAACAAGGAAGTGAGGGAGCAAGGAAACAAGGAAGTAGGGAGGGAAACAGAAAGGAAACAGGAAGTGAGGGATACAAAGAGAACAAGGAAGTGAGGGTAAGCAAGGGAACAAGGAAGTGAGGGAGCAATGGAACAAGGAAGCAAGGAACAAGAAAGTGAGGGAACAAGGGAACAAAGAAAGAAGAAGTGAGGAAAGCAAGGGAACAAGGAAGCAAGGAAACGAGGAGTGAGTAATCAAGGGAACAAGGAGAGAAGGAAATGAGGACACAAGCACACAAGGAACAATGGAACACAGAGGCAAGGAAACAAGTAACAGAGGAAGGAGGCGTACCTGGTTGTTGTGAGGCATTCCGACAGCGCCTCCACCAGGTCGGGCTGCTCTCTTCAACAGCACCTCCTGCAGGACACACAAGGAACAGCAACATTAAAGAACTACTGTGACTGCGGCAGAGTGGTTTGGCTTGGCTCCTACTCGAGGGAACTCTGTTGGAGGTTGTGGGGACTAGACTGTTGGAGGTTGTGGGTTAGACTCTGTTGGAGGTTGTGGTTAACTCTGTTGGGGGTTGTGGGTTAGACTCTGTTGGGGGGTTGTGGGTTAGACTGTTGGGGTTTGTGGGTTAGACTCTGTTGGGGGTTAGACTCTGTTGGGGGTTGGGGGTTTGACTCTGTTGGGGGGTTGTGGGTTAGACCTCTGTTGGGGGTTGTGGGTTAGACTCTGTTTGGGAGTTGAGGTTAGACTCTGTTGGGGTTGTGGGTTAGACTCTGTTGGGGGTTGTGGGTTACTCTGTTGGGGTTGTGGTTTAGACTCTGTTGGGGGTTGGGGGTTGGACTCTGTTGGGGGTTGTGGGTTAGACTGTTGGAGGTTTGTGGGTTAGACTCTATTGGCGGTTGTGGGTTAGACTCTGTTGGGGGTTGTGGGTTAGACTGTTGGGGGTTGTGGTGACTCTGTTGGGGTTGGACTCTGTTGGGGGTTTGATCTGTTGGGGGTTGGGGGTTAGACTCTGTTGGGGGTTGTGGGTTAGACTCTATTGGGAGTTGAGTTAGACTCTGTTGGGGGTTGTGTGTTAGACTCTGTTGGAGGATGTGGGTTAGACTCTGTCGGGGGTTGGACTCTGTTGGGTGTGGGTTGTGGTTGGACTCTGTTGGAAGTTGTGGGTTAGACTCTGTTGGAAGTTGTGGGTTTGACTCGTTGGGGGTTAGACTGTTGGAGGTTGTGGGTTAGACTCTGTTGGGGGTGATCGTGGGTTAGACTCTGTTGGGGTTGTGGGTTGGACTCTGTTGGGGGAACTGTTGGAGGTTGTGGGTTAGAACTCTGTTGGGGGTTGTGGGTTAACTGTTGGGGTTGTGGTTAGACTGTTGGAGGTTAGACTGTTGGGGGTTGGGGGTTAGGACCCTGTTGGAGGTGTGGGTTAGACTCTGTTGGGGGTTGTGGGTTAGACTCTGTTGGGGTTGTGGGTTAGACTCTGTTGGGGTTGTGGGTTAACACTGTTGGGGTTAAACTGTTGGCGGTTGGGGGTTAGAAGGAGGTTCTGGGTTTAGACTCTGTTGGGGGTTGTGGGTTAGACTGGAGGGTTGTGGTTAACTGTTGGTTTGGGTTAGACTGTTGGGGTTTAGACTCTGTTGGGTTAGGGTAGACCTGTTGGGGGTTGTGGGTTAGACTCTGTTGTTGGGTTGTGGGTTACGTTGGGTTAGACTCTGTGGGGTTGTGGGTTAGACTCTGTTGGGGGTTGTGGGTTAGACTCCGTTGGGGGTGTGGGTTCTGTTGGGGGGGTTAGACTGTTGGGGGTTGGGGGTTAGACCGGTTAGACTCTGTTGGAGGTTGTGGGTTAGACTCTGTTGGGGTTAGACTTGTTGGAGGTTGTGGGTTAGACTGTTGGGGGTTGTGGGTTGACTCTGTTGGGGTTGTGGGTTCTCTGTTGGAGGTTAGACTGTTGGGGGTTGGGGTTAGACTGTTTGAACAGCTGTTGGAGGTTGTGGGTTAGACTCTGTGGGGGTTGTGTGGGTTAGACCTGTTGGGGGTTGTGGGTTAGCTGTTGGGGTTAAACTGTTGGCGGTTTGGGGGTTAGACCTGTTGGAGGTTCTGGCAACTCTGTTGGGGGTTGTGGGAACTGTTGGAGGTTGTGGGTTAGCTGTTGGGGGTTGTGGGTTAACTGTTGGGGGTTAGTGTTGGTTGGGTTAACTCTGTTGGGGGTTGTGGGTTAGAACTGTTGGGGTTGTGGGTTACTGTGACTGTTGGGGGTTGTGGGTTGACTCCGTTGGGGGTGTGGGGCACTGTTGGGGGTTGGGGTTAACTCTGTGGAGGTTGTGGGTTGACTCTGTTGGGGGTTGGGGGTTAGCTCTGTTGGGGGTTAGAAACTGTTGGGGGTTACTGTTGGGGGTTGTGGGTTCGACTCTGTTGGGGGTTGTTAGACTCTGTTGGAGGTAGACTGTGGGGTTTTAGACCTGTTGGAGGTTGTTGTTGACTCTGTTGGGGTTGTGGTTAGATCGGTTGGAGACTCTGTTGGGGGTGTTGAAAACTGTTGGGGTTAAACTGTGGCGGTTGGGGGTTGACTCTGTTGGAGTTCTGTAGACTCGTTGGGGGTTGGGGTAGACTCTGTTGGAGGGTGGTTAGACTGTTGGGGGTTGTGGATTTGGGTTAGACTCTGTTGGGTACTCTGTTGGGGGTTGTGACTCTGTTGGGGGTTGGTGGGTTAGACTCTGTTGGGGGTTGTGGGTTAGACTCTGGGGGTTGGGGTAGACTCCGTGGGTTAGACTGTTGGGGGTTAGACGGGGGTTGGGGGTTAGACTCTGTTTGTGGGTTAGACTCTGTTGGGGGGTTAGACTCTGTTGGGGGTTGGGGGTTGACTGTTGGGGTTCTGTTGGGGTGGTTGTGGGTTTAGACTCTGTTGGGACTCGGTTGTTGGGTTAGACTCTGTTGGAGTTGAGGGTTAGACTCTGTTGGGGTTGTGGGTTAGACTCTGTTGGAGGTTGGGGGTTGTGGGTTAGACTGTTGGGGGTTAGAAACTGTTGGGGTTAGACTGTGGGGGTGGGTTAGACTCTGTTGGGGTGTTGTGGGTTAGACTGTTGGGGGTTGGGGGTCGTTGGGGGTTGTGGGTTGGGTACTTGTTGGGGTTGTGTTGACTCTGTTGGCGGTTGTGGGTTAGACTCTGTTGGGGTTCTTTGGGGTTGTGGGTAGACTCAGACTGGGGTTGTCTGTGGGTTAGGGTTACTCTGTTGGGGGTTTGGTACTGTTGGGTTTGACTCTGTTGGGGTTGTGGGTTAGACTCTGTTGGGGACTCTGTTGGGGTGGGGTTAGACTCTTTGGGGGTTGGTGGGTTTAGACCTGTTGGGAGTTGTGGGTTAGACTCCTGTTGGGGTTGTGGGTTAGACCTCTGTTGGGGGTTGGTTGGGTTTGGTGGTTAGAACTGTTGGGGGTTGTGGGGGTTAGACTCTGTTGGGTGTTGTGGTTAGACTCTGACTCTTGGGGTTGTGGGTTGGACTCTGTTGGGTGACTCTGTTGTGGGTTACTCTGTTGGGGTTGTGGGTTAGACTTGTTGGGGTTGTGGGTTACTCCGTTGGGGGTGGGTTAGACTCTTGTTGGGGGTTGTGGGTTGTGGGTATGACCTGTTTGGGGGTTGTGGGTTAGACTCTGTTGGGGTTTGGTGGGTTAGATCTGTTGGGGTTGTGGGTTTAGACTCTGTTGGGGGTTTTGGGTTAGACTCTGTTGGGGTTGTGGCTTTGGGGTGTGGGTTAGACTCCGTGTGGACGTCACAGTCCAGTGAGCCTCAGAGTTAATTTAAAACCGGTCTAATTAAAAGTGTTTAATGAAAAAGCAGATTAAGAGTTTAATTTAGATAAAGTGCTGAGCGAGAGGCGGGGGGCGAGTGCAGGACAAACATGGACTGAACCAGGACAAGACCAGGCCTAGACCAGGACTTAAACCAGGCACTACACCCAGGACAAGACCAGGATTAGACCAGGACTAAACCTAGGACCTAAATCAGATCCTCCTGAACAAGATTAACCTCCGTTGGGTTTCCAATCCAACAGAGGAGCATGACGTGAGATTCATGTGTGTGTCATGGTGTGTTGTGTGTGTGTGTGTGTGTGTCGTGTGTGTGTGGTGTCTGTGTGTGTGTGTCATGGTCAGTGTGTGTGCGTGTGTGTGTGTATCTGTGTGTGTCTGTATGTGTGTCTGTCTTTGTGTGTGTATGGTGTCTATGTGTGTATCTGTGTGTCTGTGTGTGTGTCTGTGTGTGTGTCTCTGTGGTGTGTGTGTGTATCTGTGTGTGTGTCTGTCTCTGTGGTGTGTGTGTGTGTGTGTGTATGCGTCTGTCGTGTGTGTGTGTCTCTGTGTTGTGTGTGTGTGTGTCTGTCTGTGTGTGTGTGTTATGTGTTGTGTGGCTGTCTCTGTGTGTGTGTGTGTGTGTGTGTGTGTATGTCTGTCTGTGTGTGTGTCTGTCTCTGTGTGTGTGTGTGTGTGTGTGTGTGTGTGTTTGCGTGTGTCAGGCTAGAGCGTTTGGCGTACGGATAATTGGTTCAGTGACATCCCATAATCTCTGAACCTCTTCAAACAAAGACTTTTAATCAAGTGCACTTTTACTGCCACAGAACCAGGACTAAACCTGGGCCAAACCAGAATTATAAAGGGTCTAAACCAGGACTGAACCTGGGCCAAACCAGAATTATAAAGGGTGTAAACCAAGACTGAAGCTGGGCCAAACCAGAATTATAAAGGGTCTAAACCAGGACTGAACCTGGGCCAAACCAGAATTATAAAGGGTGTGAACCAGGACTGAACCTTGGCCAAACCAGAATTATAAAGGGTCTAAACCAGGACTGAACCTGGGCCAAACCAGAATTATAAAGGGTGTAAACCAGGACTGAACCTGGGCCAAACCAGAATTATAAAGGGTCTGAACCAGGACTGAACCTGGGCCAAACCAGAATTATAAAGGGTCTAAACCAGGACTGAACCTGGGCCAAAAAAAGAATTGTAAAGGGTGTAAACCAGGACTGAACCTTGGATAAACCAGAATTATAAAGGGTCTGAACCAGGACTGAATCTGTGCCAAACCAGAATTATAAAGGGTGTAAACCAAGACTGAACCTGGGCCAAACCAGAATTATAAAGGGTCTAAACCAGGACTGAACCTGGGCCGAACCAGAATTATAAAGGGTGTGAACCAGGACTGAACCTGGGCCGAACCAGAATTATAAAGGGTCTAAACCAGGACTGAACCTGGGCCAAACCAGAATTATAAAGGGTCTGAACCAGAACTGAACCAGGTCTAAATCATATGCAATGTCATTTTGAATGGTAAATTCTGGTTAACTTCTAACCCGTCTAACCCGAGCAGGTCGGATCACAGCTGACCCTTCTCACCCCCAGGCAGGAGGCCACGCCCCTCAGGCAGGAGGCCACTCCCCTCAGGCGGGAGGTTCTGGTCCGTTCCTTTCCCTCTGCCATTGGACTCATGAACACTTTTTAAACTCCTCCCACTTTAACTACAGATTAATCACTCTTTCACTCTTTCTGCACTACAACTGTAAATTTAACTGTACATTTTGTGTACATAGTAATGCCTATTTTTATTTTTTATCCTATAGTATATTAAAATTGTTTCTTTAATGCCCCTTTTGATCTTATATAAGTTTCTTTATTATTGCTCAGTGTTTTATGTTGCACCTTAACGGCGAAACAAGTTCCGATGTTTGTGATATTTGTTCATTGGCAATGGCAATAAACCTTTGAATAGCGTTAATTTCAAATTTCAGTCACTGAACCTTTTAAATATTCAACACATACATTTTCCTGTCTTAAATTTAATGTCCTAAATCCAAAATAAAAACAAATAAATAATCATTTTTTTCAGGAATAAAAAACAGTCAAATTAAATTTAAACGTCTGTATAATAACTCTTTAGTCCACGACAGATCCATCATAAAAAGGTTTCAAAGGTTTTATCTGGATTATGTTTTAAATATCAAGACATTCTGAAAGAGTTGGCCTGAGAAACTCGACATAAAAATGTCACACTTTGTCAAAACATCGTCCCAACGACGACCTCCGAAACGTTTTCTATGACAGCATTTCAAAACTGATGACATCAAATATGTTCCATAAAACCAAGACCATAACAGGTCTAAACCAGGACTTTACCGTGTATAAACCAGGTTTAAACCAGGTCTAAACCAGGTCTAAAGCAGGACTAAACCCAGTCTCTCCTCTGGACCCTCCGAAGAACAGGTTCAGTTCGTGTTTGTTCTGTTCTCGAGTCTCTAATGAAGTGCAGTGTTTTATTTGAGTGTTTCACCCAATCAGAGCATAGTATTTGGATGGTCACAGCTGAGCAGAAGCTGATTGGATCTTTATCTCAAACAATCGACAAATAAAACTGCTGCGTTTGACTGAACACGAATGACAGGGAATGCAGAAAACAAACCGCAAAACCTCAACATGAACCAAAAATATGTAACCAGGACTAAAGCAGGGCTAAAGCAGGTCTAAAAGGACTAAAGCAGGACTAAAAGCAGGACTAAAGCAGGACTAAAGCAGGACTAAAGCAGGACTAAAGCAGGACTAAAGCAGGTCTAAAGCAGGACTAAACAGGACTAAAGCAGGACTAAGCAGGACTAAAGCAGGACTAAAGCAGGACTAAAGCAGGACTAAAGCAGGACAGGACTAAAGCAGGACTAAGCAGGTAAGCAGACTAAAAGAGGATTAAAGGACAGGACTAAAGCAGGCTAAAGCAGGACTACTAAAGCAGGACTAAAGCAGGACTAAAGCTAAAGCAGGTCTAAAGCAGACTAAAAGCAGGACTAAAGCAGGACTAAAGCAGGACTAAAGCAGGACTAAAGCAGGACTAAAGCAGGACTAAAGCAGGTCTAAAGCAGAACTAAAGCAGGTCTAAAAGAGGATTAAAGCAGGACTAAAAAGGACTAAAGCAGACTAAAGCAAGGACTAAAGCAGGACTAAAAGCAGGTCTAAAAGAGGATTAAAGCAGACTAAAACAGGACTAAAGCAGGACTAAAGCAGGACTAAAGCAGGACTAAAGCAGGACTAAAGCAGGACTAAAAAGGACAAAGCAGGACTAAAAGAGGACTAAAGCAGGACTAAAGCAGGACTAAGCAGGACTAAAGCAGGACTAAAGCAGGACTAAAGCAGGACTAAAGCAGGACTAAAACAGGACTAAGCAGCAGGACTAAAGCAGGACTAAACAGGACTAAAGCAGGACTAAAGCAGGACAGTCTAAAGCAGACTAAAAAGACTCTAAAGCAGGACTAAAGCAGGAACTAAAAGCAGGACTAAAGCAGGACTAAAGCAGACTAAAGCAGGACTAAAAGCAGGACTAAAGCAGGACTAAAAGCAGACTAAAGCAGACTAAAGCAGGACTAAAGCAGGACTAAAGCAGACTAAAGCAGGACTAAAGCAGGACAAAAGCAGGACTAAAGCAGGACTAAAAGACTTAAAGGCAGGACTAAAGCAGGACTAAAGCAGGACTAAAACAGGACTAAAGCAGGACTAAAGCAGGACTAAAGCAGGAACTAAAGCAGGACTAAAGCAGGACTAAAGAGGATCTAAAAGCAGGACTAAAGCAGGACTAAACAGGCAAAGGACTAAAGCAGCAGGACTAAAGCAGGACTAAAGCAGCAGGTCTAAAAGAGGATTAAAGCAGGACTAAAGCAGGCACTAAAGCAGGACTAAAGCAGACTAAAGACTAAAGCAGGAAAAAGGACTAAAGCAGGACTAAAAGCAGGACTAAAGCAGGACTAAAGCAGGACTAAAGCAGACTAAAAGCAGGTCTAAAGCAGACTAAAGCAGGACTAAAGCAGGACTAAAACAGGACTAAAGCAGGACTAAAGCAGGACTAAAAGCGGACTAAAGCAGGACTAAAGCAGGACTAAAGCAGGACTAAAAAGCAGGGACTAAAAAGGCAGCACTAAAAGCAGGACTAAAGCAGGACTAAAACAGGACTAAAGCAGGACTAAAGCAGGACTAAAGCAGGACTAAAAGCAGGACTAAAGCAGGACTAAAGACTAAAAAGCAGGACTAAAGCAGGACTAAAGCAGGACTAAAGCAGGTCTAAAGCAGGACTAAAGCAGGCTCTAAAACAGGATAAAGCAGGACTAAAGCAGGACTAAAGCAGGACTAAAACAGGACTAAAGCAGGACTAAACAGGACTAAAAGCGACTAAAGCAGAACTAAAGCAGGACTAAAGCAGGACTAAAGCAGTCTAAAAGCAGGTCTAAAGCAGGTCTAAAGCAGGACTAAAAACAGGACTCTAAAGACAGGACTAAAGCAGGACTAAAGCAGGCTAAAGCAGGAGTCTAAAGCAGGACTAAAGCAGGACTAAAGCAGGACTAAAACAGGACTAAAGCAGGACTAAAGCAGGACTAAAAGCAGGACTAAAGCAGGGACTAAAGGCAGGACTAAAAGCAGGACTAAAGCAGGACTAAAACAGGACTAAAACAGGACTAAAACAGGACTAAACCAGGACTAAACCAGGACTAAAGCAGGACTAAAACAGGGACAAAAAGCAGGACTAAAACAGGACTAAAGCAGGACTAAGCAGGACTGAAAACCAGGACTAACTAAAACAGGACTAAAACAGGACTAAAACAGGACAAAACCAGGACTAAAACAGGTCTAAAACAGGACTAAAACAGGACTAAAACAGGACTAAAACAGGACTAGAGCAGGACTAGAGCAGGACCAAACCGACTGAGGTGCGTCTGAGTTTAGATATGAAAATTGGGTCTAAACCAGGACTAAACCCGAAACTAAATCTGGACTCAGGACTAAACATGACAAGAGCAGGACCAACCCCTGCAGATCCAGGCCCAAACCAGGTCCAAATCAGAACTGAATCTGCTCTAACCCAGTTCGTCCTCAGAGTAAACACAGAGGTAAATATTGAGATAATCAGATTTTAATCTATTTCTGTTTTTTCTGGATTTTATCAGTTTGTAATTCAAGTTCACTGAAGCTGAACCGAACAATTTACTCCTGAACGACAAACACAAACACCAGAGAACAACCCACACCGGCCCCCAACACCACCGCCCCTGAAACACCGGCCCCTGCAACACCGGCCCCTGAAACACCGGCCCCTGCAACACCGGCCCCTGAAACACCGGCCCTGCAACACCGGCCCCTGAAAACACCGGCCCCTGCAACACCGGCCCCTGAAACACCGGCCCCTGAAACACAGCCCCTGCAACACCGGCCCCTGCAACACCCCGCTGCAACACCGGCGCCTGCAACACCGCGCCTGGCAAACCGGCCCTGCAACACCGGGCCCTGAACACCGGCCCTTGCAAACACCGGCCCTGAAATGGTAAGAAACACAAGGCCCTCTGGCAACACCGCCCCTGCAACACCGCGCCTGCAACACCGGCGCCTGCAACACGGGCAACCGGCCCCTGAAACACGGCCCCTGCAACACCGGCCCCTGCAACACCGCCCCTGCACACCTCCTGACCGGCCCCTGCAACACCGGCCCGGCCCCTGCAACATACCGGCCCCTGAAAACACCCTGCCACGGCCCTGCACACCTGGCCCCCTGCAAACCGGCCCGACACAGGCCCCTGAAACACCGGCCCCTGCAACACCAACCGCCCTGAACACGGCCCTGCAACACCGGCCCCTGAAACACGAGCCCCTGCAACACCGGCCTGAAACACCGGCCCCTGCAAACACCTGGAAACACCCCCTGAAACACCGGCCCCTGCAACACCGGCACGCACTGAAAACACCGCCCCTTGCAACAACGCGGCCCCTTGAAACACCGACCGCTGCAACAACCGGCCCCTGAACCACGCGGCAGCCTGCAACACCGGCGAAGCCGGTGACTGCAATCACCGGCCCTGAAACACCCTGGCCCCCTTGAAACACCGGCACCTGAAACAGTCAACCGGGCCTCGCCGGTGAAGAACACCGGCCCCTATGAGTACAGTGTATTTAAACAGCGTTTCAGTTTGATGCAGCTAAACTCTGAAACTCTCCTGAAGATGTTCAGTAAAAAGTTTATAATAATTATAATAATAATTAATAATAATTTTAATGTTTGAATCACTTTGTGGACAAATTGTGCTCTACAAATGTGCAAGTCTGTGTCACTGTGTGAAGTAGTACTTCAGGGCATGTACTGTGTGTACTACAGAGTACGTAGTAAAAGTAGTAGTACCTTGGGTAACCGTTCAGGGTCCCCCGGATGTCGGGGGATGACTTTCTGGAGTCTCTGGAAGCCGTAGTCGATGGTGGGTTCGTTCAGCGCTGAAACCAAATGTAAAAACATGAAACATGATTTAAAAAGGAGTCGCTTCATAAATTAAACCAGGTTCAGTGACAGTGACGGAAGCTCTTTGTCACAAACAACTCTCCTCCTCTAAAAGGTCTCCTCTTCCTCCTCTAAAAGGTCTCCTCTTCCTCCTCTAAAAGGTCTCCTCTTCCTCTCTCTTGCTCTTCCCTCGTGTTCCCTCTTTCACTCCACATTTTCATACAAAACCTTGCCCCTGCTCTTCCATCGCTCCTCTCTTCCTCTTCCTCTCTTCTATCCTCTTCCTCCCCTTTCCTCTAGTAGTGTTCTCTCTTCCTCTCCTCTTTCCTCTTCCTCTCCTTTCCTCCAGTTGTGTTCTCTCTTCCTCTCTTCTTCCCTCTTCCTCCTCTTTCCTCCAGTTGTGTTCTCTCTTCCTCTTCTCTTTCCTCTTCCTCTCCTTTCCTCCAGTTGTGTTCTCTCTTCCTCTCTTCTTTCCTCTTCCTCCTCTTTCCTCTAGTAGTGTTCTCTCTTCCTCTCCTCTTTCCTCTTCCTCCCCTTTCCTCCTCTTGTGTTCTTTTTCCTCTCTTTCTTCTCTCTCATTTTGTCTTCCCTCTCTCGCTTCACTCTCTTCATACTGTTAATTTTAATATAAATCCGTATCTTCACTCCTCTCTTGTCCACCACTCCTCTTCTCTCTTTTTCTCCTCTTCCCTTCCCTCTCTCTCTCTTCACATTTTCATATAAATCTATATTTCCATATAAATGTGTCTGAGGTTATGAGACGCAGTGATCCTTTAAGGGTGAACTTAAAGACTCTATAAATGTCTTTTATACAAGAGAAAACAGTCAACAACAACAAGAAGGTCACAACACGACACGAAAGACAAGAGTGAAGGCGAGAGGGATGAAGGAGAGAGAGAAAGACATCAACAAGAACAACAAGAAAGTCACAATCAATAGAAAAGAGGGTAAAGATGGAAGAAAAGGAGAACAAGAGCAGTGGTTTACTTTGTGATTCAGGTCCAGCTCTTTCAGACTCTGTTCAGAATCAGAGACATTTTCTCCCTCTTTCCTCTTCTTGTCTCTTCTTTTCGCTCTCTTTCCTTCTTTAGTTTCAGACTCTAATATTTAATTCTGAGGTTAATGGCTCTTTAAGGCGGAGTCGTTAAATCATTCCACCTTAAACAGAGTTAAATATTCAAAGACGCCGGAAATCACCCGGAAAGAAAACCAGACACATCAGCTTACGACACAAGGGCCAGTCCCAAATCAGAACCAGGACCAAGTCAGAACCAGGACCAAAGGCAAGACCAGACCAGGATCATGACCAGGACTATTATGTTTACGGAAAAAATTAATAAGTATTTCCTAAGAAACATCCTCTAAACTTGGGCTCTACCGGACATCATGTGACACAGAGACAGGGGGGTGATGGGGGGGAGGGGATGACAGGGGGGTGATGGGGGGGAGGGGATGGGGGAGGGGATGGGGGACGGGGGGTTGTGGGGGGGTGAGTCTGTGGCCCACAGAGAGGCGCTGGCGCTGGGATTTATGCTGCTCATGCTTGATATCACGCCTGATTATACTTTTAGTATTCACTATTATTTGATTTAACATTATTTGTAAATATATAAAACTAACATGGTAATTATCATTTTAGGTTGCAATATAAAAGTGATCATTTTAAACAGCAGAGTGCTCCTGACTATTTGAAGGATTTGTCCTTCCAGAAGAACATCGTAATAAGACCTTAAGTACAAACACTTGGATTACTTTTACATCTCTAACATAAATTGTGCCGCTACTTTGCAACAGAATTAGGCCTATTTTAATCCATAATCTACCACCTCGCCTCAGATAAAAATCAGGTGCCTGCTCTTTTTGTTCCTTCTTTTTAATGTGATCCCTCATGATGCTTCATGATAACTTTTAACAGGGAATCCACCATGACTGAGGCTTTTACCACGCAGTAAAACTCCTGTCATTTCTGCAGCGTGGGCTTTGAACAAAAGGCAGATCCAGATCACAACGGCACGGACAGTTTGCAGGGAGTTTAGGTGTTGGACTGTAGTTATTTGTACTTCACAGTAGTTAGAAGTGTCTAACCCTAACCCTCATCTGTACTTCACAGTAGGTAGGAGTGCCTAACCCTAACCCTCATCTGTACTTCACAGTAGTTAGCAGTGCCTAACCCTGACCCTAACCCTCATCTGTACTTCACAGTAGTTAGGAGTGCCTAACCCTAACCCTAACCCTCATCTGTACTTCACAGTACTTAGCAGTGTCTAACCCTAACCCTAACCCTCATCTGTACTTCACAGTAGTTAGCAGTGCCTAACCCTAACCCTCATCTGTACTTCACAGTAGTTAGGAGTGCCTAACCCTAACCCTCATCTGTACTTCACAGTAGTTAGGAGTGCCTAACCCTAACCCTAACCCTAGGAGTGAGGAGTTTGGGTTCAAGAGTTAGGCTGTACTTTTTACCTGTATAGACGAACCTTCCTGGTGCTCCTTTGCAGAACTGTTTGGACTTGTAGGACAGAGTGACCTCCACGACCCCAGGGATGTGTCTGGGCGGAGTCTGAACTCGGATGGCATGAGGCGTGATCAACTGCAGAGGGACAAACGAGTAAACACAAGAATACTACTACAAAATACTGTGGCAAGTGACTGCACAATGTCGATGTAAATGGCTGAGATGGTTCTTGAACCAGAGACATTAAGTTTCAACGCTTAGGACATTTCATTTGAATGAATAGTTAAAAAATACTATAAGAGGGACAGAAGTTATAGATAATCCTTCCAGTCAGTCCAGACTCAAAAACTGTAACTGTAACTGTAACTGTAACAACTGAAGATTGAAGACTTGAAACCAGACAAAGTTTAGAGGGAAAAACCTCTGACTTTTGAGGACGAACAAACGCAGACCAAAAGTCTAATTAGAGCGATCAGACACTTGGTGATACATGAACCTGATCTGAACCAGGACTAAACCAGGTCTAATCTAAAGCAGGTCTAACCAAGGACTAATCCCGGACTAAAACAGGTCTCACCTCACTCCACACCAGCATTGTCCCAAACACCACTTGGAGTCCGTCAAAGAAGTTGTCTCCAATGAGGATGACTGTAGCGCCCCCTGTGGTCCAGCCCTCGCTTGGGCTGATGGCCTTAATGCACGGAGTCGCTGCTGCAGACAGAGAAGAACAGGTCTAAAACTGGGTCTAAAGCAGGACTGAACCAGGCCCAAACCAGTCTGATTAGGTTAATTAGGTCTTCACGTTTTAACACAATTAGGACTCTTAGTCAGACCTGCATTTTAGAGTCGGACTTAGACATATATGAGCTGTTCTCTGCTTCTTCTTTTATTTCATGAGTGCGTTCTTAACGTCTGCATGCCGTATTTGATTCTATAGACGTTCCTGTTAAGATTTCATTCTTCATTGTTTTATGTTGCACCTTAACTCCCAAACAAGTTCCTATGTTTGCGAACTGTGTTCAATGACAATCGGATTCTGATTCTGATTCTAATAAGTATCACTGATGTTTTTGTGACGCTGATTTAAACAGGTTCTGGTGCTGTTTTCTTCTTGGAGCAGGAGAACCACAGAGCCACCTGCAGTCAGACTTCAAAGCTGTATTCCGGACTTCCAGAATGATGGCTTCGCTTGGTCGTGTCTGTCGTGTCTGTCGGGCTGCGGTCAAATCCCTTGGATTCATCAGTCCGTTTTATGAGTTCATCTGGGCAGATTCGATAGTTCTACATGGGACCAGACGCAATGAGCCTGGACATAGTATCCAGGCTCATTTCAGGAACATAGCTAGCCATGCTACATTTGAGCTAGCTAGCTCTACCCGCACTGGTTCCGGGCCGGGGTTCGCTTCGGAGGAGTCCAGGAACCAGTCAGACCCAGTGGTTGTCACGGCTTTGCTAGAAATAACTGATAAGATTACCAAGGACTGGACCAGGTCTCACCCTCAGACGGGTCTAAACCAGGACTGGACCAGGTCTCACCCTCAGACGGGTCTAAACCAGGACTGGACCAGGTCTCACCCTCAGACGGGTCTAAACCAGGAGGACTGGACCAGGTCTCACCCTCAGACGGGTCTAAACCAGGACTGGACCAGGTCTCACCCTCAGACGGGTCTAAACCAGGACTGGACCAAGGTCTCACCAGACGGTCTAGCAACGACTGGTCGAGGCGGCGCGCACGACGGCCATGTTTGGAGTTGTTGTGGACGAACATGTTGTCGCTCACAGACAAAACGTGTCCATCAAACATTCACTGTGGTCGACACCACCACCTGCAGGAGAGGAAGGGAGCAGCATGCAGGGGGAAGGAGCAAGGAGACAAGAAAAGAAGACAAGGGAAATAGGAGACAAGGAAAGGAGACGAGGTAAAGAGAGAGGAGACAAAGAAGGAAAGGAGGAAATGGAGGTTAGTGTTAAAGTTCAGGATCAGTTTGAGTGAAACTGGATAAAAAACACAAAGATTAAGAAAAAGAGAAATGGAAAATTAGGAGAGAAAATAATACAATTTGTGTTAATTCATTTTAATTCATTTGATGTGATCTTAAATGCTTGGATTAGGGTTAAACTATAGCTGTCTTTACGGAGGCCAGTTTTAAAGAGTCATTCCAGTTAAAACTATAACAATTATACATCGCACCTCTTCTAAGTAAACTACAAAGGTTCAGAAAAGTCATAAATTATAGTGTCATTGTGTGTGATGAAAAAAATGTGGTCAACGTAAAGCAGAACAAGAGGGAGAAAAAACATACATAACGTCTGTTATATCTGTGTGTGTAGTTTAAGAGCATGTTATATCTGTGTGTGTAGTTTAAAGCATGTTATATCTGTTTGTGTAGTTTATAGTCTGTTATATCTGGTGTGTTGTAGTTTAAAGTATGTTTATATCTGTGTGTGTAGTTTAAAGTCTGTTATATCTGTGTGTGTAGTTTAAAGTATGTTATATCTGTCGGTGATGTAGTTTAAAGCAATGTTATAATACCTGTGTGTGTAGTTTAAAAGTCTGTTATATTCGTGTGTGTAGTTTAAAGTATGTTATATCTGTGTGTGTAGTTTAAAGTATGTTATATCTGTTTGTGTAGTTTAAAGTATGTTATATCTGTGTGTGTAGTTTAAAGTCTGTTATATCTGTGTGTGTAGTTTAAAGCATGTTATATCTGTGTGTGTAGTTTAAAGTCTGTTATATCTGTGTGTGTAGTGTTTATAGTCTGTTATTCTGTGTGTGATAGTTTAAAGCATGTTATATCTGTTTGTGTAGTTTAAAGCATGTTAATATCTGTTTGTGTAGTTTATAGTCTGTTATATCTGTGTGTGTAGTTTAAAGCATGTTATATCTGTGTGGTGTAGTTTTAAAGCATGTTATATCTGTTTGTGTGTTTATATCTGTTATATCTGTGTGTGTAGTTTAAAGCATGTTATATCTGTGTGTGTAGTTTAAAGCATGTTATATCTGTTTGTGTAGTTTAAAGCATGTTATATCTGTGTGTGTAGTTTATGAGTCTGTTATATCTGTGTGTGTAGTTTATAGTCTGTTATATCTGTGTGTGTAGTTTTAAAGTATGTTATATCTGTGTGTGTAGTTTTTAAGTATGTTAATCTGTGTGTGTAGTTTAAAGTTATATCTGTGTGTGTAGTTCAAAGCATGTTGATATCTGTGTTATATCTGTGTGTGTAGTTTAAAGTATGTTATATATCTGTGTGTGTAGTTTAAAGTATGTTATATCTGTGTGTGTAGTTTTAAAGCAATGTTAATATCTGTGTGTGTGTGTAGTTTAAAGTATGTTATATCTGTGCGTGTAGTTTATAGTCTGTTATATCTGTGTGTGTAGTTTAAAGCATGTTATATCTGTGTGTGTAGTTTAAAGTCTGTTATATCTGTGTGTGTAGTTTAAAGCATGTTATATCTGTTTGTGTAGTTTAAAGCATGTTATATCTGTTTGTGTAGTTTATAGTATGTTATATCTGTGTGTGTAGTTTAAAGCATGTTATATCTGTTTGTGTAGTTTAAAGCATGTTATATCTGTGTGTGTAGTTTAAGTATGTTATATCTGTGTGTGTAGTTTAAAGTATGTTATATCTGTGTCTGTAGTTTAAAGTATGTTATATCTGTGTAGTGTAGTTTAAAGTCTGTTATATCTGTGTCTGTAGTTTATAGTATGTTATATCTGTGTGTGTAGTTTAAAGCATGTTATATCTGTTTGTGTAGTTTAAAGTATGTTATATCTGTGTGTGTAGTTTAAAGTATGTTATATCTGTTGTGGTGTAGTTTAAAGTATGTTATATCTGTGTGTGTAGTTTAAAGCATGTTATATCTGTTTGTGTAGTTTAAAAGTATGTTATATCTGTGTGTGTAGTTTAAAGTATGTTATATCTGTGTCTGTAGTTTAAAGTCTGTTATATGTTATATTCTGTGTGTGTGTGTAGTTTATCTGTTTGTGTAGTTTTAGTCTGTTATATCTGTGTCTGTAGTTTATAGTATGTTATATCTGTGTGTGTAGTTTAAAGCAATGGTTATATCTGTTTTGTGTAGTTTAAAGTATGTAATATTGTGTGTGTAGTTTAAAGTATGTTATATCTGTGTCTGTAGTTTATTAGTATGTATATCTGTGTGTGTAGTTTGAAGCATGTTATATTGTGTGTAGTTTAAAGCTATGTTATATCTGTTTGTGTAGTTTAAAGTATGTTATATCTGTGTGTATTTAAAGTATGTCTGTTGTAGTTTAGTTATGATATTGGGATGTGATTTTCTGTTATAATCTGTGTGTGTAGTTTAAAGTATGTTATATCTGTTTAGGTGTAGTTATTTATCTTTATATGTGTAGTAGTTGTATATCTTTGTGTTAGTTAAAGCATGATATTTGTAATTGGTTCTGTGTTGTAGTTTAATAGTATATGTGTTGTATTAACTGAACGTGTTTGTGTAGGTTTTAAAGTTTATATGTTAGTTATGTCTGATATCTGTGTGTGTGTTTTAAAGTTGTTATATTGGAGTTATTTTATCGTGTGTGTAGTTAGCATGTTATGTTTTTTGAGTTAAGTATGTACTTTTTATAAGTATTTTATCTGTGTTGTGTAGTTTAAAAGTGTTAATATCTGTGTGTGTAGTTTAAAGTATGTTATATCTGTGTGTGTAGTTTAAAGCATGTTATATCTGTGTGTGTGTTTAAAGTATGTTATATCTGTGTGTGTATGTATTTATCTGTGTGTGTAGTTTAAAGTATGTTATATCTGTGTGTGTAGTTTAAAGATGTTATATCTGTGTGTGTAGTTTAAAGTATGTTATATCTGTGTGTGTGTAGTTTAAAGTATGTTAATTATCTGTGTGCTGTAGTTTAAAGTATGTTATATCTGTGTGTGTAGTTTAAGTTTAAGTGTTATAGTATGTTATATCTGTGGTGTGTAGTTTAAAGTATGTTATATCTGTGTGTGGTAGTTTAAATAGTATGTTATACTGTGTGTAGTGTGTAAGTCTGTTATATCTGTGTGGTAGTAGTCTGTTTTGTGTTAGTTTAAGTTGTTATATCTGTGTGTGTGTTTATAGTTGTTATATCTGTGTGTGTAGTTTAAAGTCATGTTAATATATCTGTTGTGTGTAGTTTAAAGTATGTTATATCTGTGTGTGTAGCTATTATAAGTGAATGTTTATATCTGTGTTTGTTGTTAGAGTTTATAGAGTTAATGTTATATCTGTGTGTGTAGTTTAAAGTATGTTATATCTGTGGTGTGTAGTTTAAGTATGTTATATCTGTGTGTGTTAGTTTAAAGTATGTTATATCTGTGTGTGTAGTTTAAAGTATGTCTAATCTGTGTGTGTAGTTTAAAGATATGTTTATACCTGTGTGTGTAGTTTTAAAAGTATGTTATATCTGGTGTGGTAGTTTAAAGTATGTTATATCTGTGTGTAGTTTTAAAGTATGTTATATCTGTGTGTGTAGTTTAAAGTATTATATCTGTGTGTAGTAGTTTAATATCTGTGTGTGTAGTTTAAAGTATGTTATATCTGTGTGTGTGTAGTTTAAGTGATGTTATTATTATGTGTGTGTCAGTGAGTTTAAAGTATGTTATATCTGTGTGTGTATTTTAAAGTATGTTATATCTGTGTGTGTAGTTTTATAGTCTGTTATAATATCTGTGTGTAGTTATATAGTCTGTTATATCTGTGTCTGTAGTTTATAGTCTGTTATATCTGTGTGTGTAGTTTATAGTCTGTTATATCTGTGTGTTAGTTATAGTCTGTTATATCTGTGTGTGTAGTTTAAAGTATGTTATATCTGTGTGTGTAGTTTAAAGTATGTTATATCTGTGTGTGTAGTTTAAAAAAACAGAGCAAATGTAGTGTTATTCTATCCATTGCAGTGAAGAAAGTTGTAAAGAGCGCCACATAGGGGAGACTAAACAGCCACTTCACAAGAGGCTTTATCAGCACAGAAGACACTTGAGTTCAGGACCCCAGAGCGCTGTGCATCTTCATCTCAAAGCCACAAACCACTCTATTGAAGACAGTGAGGAGAAGGTTCTGAGCAGGGAGAAAAGATGGTTTGAAGGAGGAGTTAAGGAGGTGTGAAGGAGGCCATCTCTTTGTTAAAAAAGAGAATCCTTCATATAAATCGTAATGGAGGTTTAAGATTCAACCTTCCCGTTGTTTATAATGGTCTGCTGAAACCATGGAGACGCCCGAGGCATTCTGATGCTAAATAGGCACTCAAGGTGAGGCAGGGAACAATAGAACAATAGGCCCATCCCAGTTTCTATGGGCCATTAGCAGGAGGTCCCGCCCTGTGGGCAGGGCTCTCACAGAGTAGGATATAAACAAGAGTTCTCAGACTTGTTTCTCAGATTGAGAATGACTCTTGGATGAGAGTTGAAACGTTTTGTTTTTTCTAAAACAGAGTCCAGATGAAACAACTGAATCTTTTTTTTCGACAGTTTAAAGACTGTTATATTTATACATGTAGTTTAAAGACTGTTATATCTGTGTCTGTTGTTTAAAGTATGTTATATTTGTGTTTGTAGTTTATTGTCTGTTATATTTATATATGTAGTTTAAAGACTGTTATATTTAAGTCTGTAGTTTATAGTCTGTTAACTGTCTGATCTCCTTAAGTAAAACGAGGGTCTTAAACTTCCCACTCCCCAGACACCTCCATGACCTGATGAACTGATGTGAGTCTATTTTATCGTTTAATTTTAGTCTTATAATGTTTTATCATATGTGATCATAGTGGGTGAGGTGCATGCTGGGAGGTGTGATAGGTGTGACAGGTGTGACAGGTGTGACAGGTGTGACAGGTGTGACAGGTGCAGTACCTGGAACCTCCTCATGTCTCGTGGGTTCCCTGCGTTCTTCAGACAGTTCTGGTTACACTTCAGAAAAAACTTCAGGAAAAACCTGAACCAAACAAGAAACAAGGAGAATTTAGACCAGGATCCAAACCAAAGACCAGACCAAAGACCACAGCGGGTGTCCAGAGTCTTGTTTTAGTCCACAGTGTTTGTTATTTACAAAACCAGTAAAAGTACCACATGCCCACCAGTGAGGTACAACATAAGTAAAGTAACACTAAACACAAAAACACGCCGCTGAAGACATTCAAACGGAATTTTTCACATGGCAACAAGCCCTGCCAGGTCACATGGTAACAAGCCCTGCCAGGTCACATGGCAACAAGCCCTGCCAGGTCACATGGCAACAAGCCCTGCCAGGTCACATGGTAACAAGCCCTGCCAGGTTACATGGTAACAAGCCCTGTCAGGTCACATGGTAACAAGCCCTGCCAGGTTACATGGTAACAAGCCCTGCCAGGTCACATGGTAACAAGCCCTGCCAGGTCACATGGCAATAAGCCCTGCCAGGTCACATGGTAACAAGCCCTGCCAGGTTACATGGTAACAAGCCCTGTCAGGTCACATGGTAACAAGCCCTGCCAGGTCACATGGTAACCAACTGATGACAATGTCAAAAACAGTCTGCAGTGCATTGTGAACTTCAGTCTAATATTCCTAAGCAACAGGGCAGTCCCAAAACACGTGATAGTGGTTTGCCTCCTGGTGGCGCTGTTTCTCCAACAGTTGCATTTCCCTGTGAATAATGAACACTTAGACATGGTGTTATGAAGAAACGTGACAATTTTACCAACAAAACTCCCTCCAAACATGTTACTTTGAGCTCCTCCACTGAGATGTACTCACACATTCCCACTCTTCATCTGTCAAAACAAGATGATCTTCTCTTTTACATTTGTTTTTGATATATTTAGTAGAGTAGTTTTCTAGATTGGTAATACATTGGCATAATATAGATATTATTCCCCTTGAAAGTTCTGCTTCATAATCCTTGATAAACATCTCAGAGGGTTTCAATGGTCAGGACTTTGTTTCATGTCTTGGTTATAATAACTCTTTATTTGTAAAAACCTATAAAAGTCCTGTTTCTCCAAGTCAAAGGATTCTTTCAACATCTCAAAGTTCTTCAGATGATTCTCTTTTACAATCTGGTGAAAAACCTTTAGACCTTTTGTAATCCAGACCTTGAGTCTCAGGTCAGTTCCATTTGGTCCAAATCTTGGTCTGAAGCCGACCAGTTTAAGATCTGAACCTCTTTGTTTAGTTGTATGTTTTGATCATCTCCTTCCATGTCGTAAGCACAGATTCGACCCAGGGATTCTTCACTTCCTCCAAATGACCCAAGCGTCTGTCATTTGCCAGTAAGGCCTCCACAGGAACCCCCGGCACAACATTACTCTCAGGATGTTTCCATTGAGCTTCATATTCTGGGTCACACCAGCAACGCTCTGATTGGAGCTGAAATAAAGTCATAGACTTTAGTCTGGATCTGAGTCCATTCAAGATCTTTCTTTATCATGGAGAAAAGAGGAGTGTAGTTTATCTCTAAGATTGCTGATAGTTCTTTATGGAGGACCACACCTAAATATTTAAGAATTTCCACTTACAGAGGGAGGAGCCAGTAAAATATTTCAGTTTTTTGCACATTCAATTTGTATCCAGACATTGGACCAATATTACACGGGAAATATATCACATTTGGTATGGAAATTTCTGGTTTGGTTAAATATAGTAAGACATCATCTGCAGCGGGCCGTTTCATGTTCTGTCCCAACAATTCTTTCCAGTAGTCTAATATATTGGGCCAATGGTTCCAAGTATAAAGCGAACAAAAGGGGAGACCAATCGCTGCCCTGTCTCACCCCTCTCTCCAAAGTCATTGAGTTCGTCAAGTGACCATTATTTTTGAATCTTGATGTTGGACCATCGTAATTTATTATTAAATCAACAGATTCCAAAGCCTTCTCAGGTCCAGACTTCTTATTCCACTTTGTTTTGTTGTGTGTGTATTTGGCTCATTGTGTGTAAAGATGGTCTGATGTTGTCTTGTGTTTGTCGTTTGCTCATAAATCCGGTCTGATCATTGTGGATTACATTTGGGATGATTTGGTCCATTCTTTTGGACAGAATTGAGGTGTAGAAACGATAGTCCACATTCAGAACTGAGATGGGTCTACATGAGGCACAGTCAAGTCGGTTCTTCCCCTCTTTAGGTCTTAAGGAGATGATGGCTTCTTTCACACTCGGAGGATCTGAGCTTTTTTAAGGCCCAGTTCAAAGTTGATAAAATCAAAGGAGTGTGTGTTTAGAGCTTTAGACCACTCTGAGGTGGTCCCATCGCTCCTGGAGATTTAGAGTTTTTTAGTCTTTTGATCGCACTTTGAATTTGATTCTCTAAGATTCTGTTATTAAATCAACAATTCTGGAATGGCCATCGAGGCACCACATGGTTCCCAGGAATAAACCAGGACTAAACCAGCACTAAATCAGGACTAAACCAGGACTAAACAAGGGCTAACCCAAGACTAAACCAGGACTAAACAAGGTCTAACCCAAGACTAAACCAGACTAAACAAGACTAATCCAGGACTAAACAAGTCTAACCAGATAAACCAGGACTAAACAAGGTCTAACCCAAGACTAAACCAGGACTAAACAAGGTCTAACCCAAGACTAAACCAGACTAACAAGGTCTAACCCAAGACTAAACCAACTAAACAAGGTCTAACCCAAGACTAAACCAGACTAAACACACTCTCATGTGCTCTCTGTATAATTCAGTGTGTGGAGTTATTAAGCTCCATGAGGCAGAAAATGTGATTGGGATTTACGGCTCTCACACGCACCAGTCTCTCCTCACACACACACACACCACACACACACGGCGCACACACACACACACACGCACACACACACACACACACACACACGCACACACACACACACACACACGCACACACACAGCCCCTCCCTCTCAGACATCACACCCTCTTCAAATCCCCTCACACTCTATTCTCTCTCTCTCCTTGTCTTCTTACAAAACTTAAAGTGCATATGACACATTAGACTACGCTTTTCAGTAAAACAAAGGGAATACGATTATATTCATGATTTTACCAAACATTTTGCCAGTTTTTATCAACATTTTTGACTTTTATGATGTCGTTACTTTATGGTTTGACATGGCCAGCAAATATGACATAGTAATTCCACAACTGTTCCACAACCAGGCCGTTAACAAAGGCCAAAGTCAATTTAAATCATATAATAGTATCATGTCATATAAATCATATCATATAATTGACAAATAATTACACCTGACAACACCTTTATTTTGTTAAATTACTGTTAAATTGTCATAAAAAGGTGTAAGTTGCGTGCAAAGTTTGATGGAATGGCACTTTTTGATGACATCACAGAGGGATTCTGTTGTAAAACTAGGCTCTACTTTTCTTCACAAACTGCAACGTGACTGATGAAAAACTATGATCATTATTTACCAAAAAACATGATTAAATAAACATGTGAACCTGTCCATATGACTTTAAACACGTAAAATCATGACAAAAATCAAATATGGTCTTAAACTTGTGACATAAAACCAAATCCACATTTGAAAGTTCATTTCCCACGTCACACAGGAACAAAACTCTGAATCAGTCTGACTCTGACTGACTCTGACTGAGTCTGGAACAGGTCTGAACCTAGAACTAAACCAGGTCTGAACCCATAACTAAACCAGGTCTGAACCTAGAACTAAACCAGGTCTGAACCCAGAATTAAACCAGGTCTGAACCTAGAACTAAACCAGAACTGAACTAAGAATTTAGCAGGAAAAAACTCCCAAAACTGGGTAAAAACCAGGACTAGAACAGTCCAGGACTGTTGGTAGGATCGAAAGTAGGACCGAACCAGGACTAAAGCTGGACCCAAACAAGTTGCTCATTTCTTGGGTCTAACTCTTAGTTTTAACGAAGATGAGCATCTAATAAATCTCTGTGTTCTGATTGGACGAGAGCAGCTGCTGCAAATCTCCCTAAATGAACCTGACGAGAACAAATTAAAATAAAAAGTCACAGGACAAAATGAAGCTTCAGGAAAAGACAGAGATGAAAAAGAAATAATATGAGGAAGAGAGAAGGTTAGACAAAAGAGAGAAGAGAGAAGAGACATGAGAGGAGGATGAAGAAAGAGGAGGAGGAGGAGGAGTTACAGTAGTTAATTATCACTTGTGACTTTTAATTAACAGATCACATTAATGAGAGTATTCCAGGGGAGCGAGGGGAGAATGCTCAGCCTCATGCTCATTTCTCTGCAAAGCATCTACGTGACATTTGATTGGTCCTGCCAAAAGGGCGGAGTTTGAACTGAAACTCGATGTCGTTGTTTACAAAAACTACATTTGAAAATGACTTCTGGATTGCAGCCAAAAGGTCTTGCTTTCTAAAATCTTTTCTACCCTTGACACCTGCCCAAGGGGCACAAATATGGGCACACATATGGGCACAAACCAGGAACTAACCCAGGACAAACCCAGGACTAACCCAGGACCAGAGACACAAACTGCTGTAGAAGCTTGAGCATAAATATCTCTGACCTGTCGATGATGACGGGGTCGGACGGCGTCTCGTTTCGGTTTCCACAGCTTTTTTTATCACAACATCGACTGAAATGAAAAAGACACAAAACTATTTTAGGTTTAAGGAATGAAAACAACAACTCACATTTAATAGATTATTGGTCCTGGCGGAATTGTCCCGACAGGGGACTAATTCAAATGATTATGTGAGGCCCAAAACCGCACAAAAAGAACAGTAAAAGGGTCGAACAGGCCCGTGTCTGGTTTTATACGGGTTAGGGTTCATTGGCCCCTTCATGGGGCCCTTCATGGGGCCAATGGGAGCACCCCTTCATGGGGCCAATGGGAGCGCCCCTTCATGGGGCCAATGGGAGCACCCCTTCATGGGGCCAATGGGGCCCCTTCATGGGGCAATGGGAGCGCCCCTTCATGGGGCCAATGGGAGCGCCCCTTGGGCCATGGGGCATGGGGCAATGGGAGCGCCCCTTCATGGGGCCAATGGGAGCACCCCTTCATGGGGCCAATGGGACACCAGCTGGAAAAAAGTCAAAATATGAAACTCTTCTTGAAAAACACCTCAGTAAACGACTCATGAGCGGCAAACATGGCCTAGTAAATGACATGTGAACGCGGGTCCCGTCGGCCCCTTTGGTCCCGTGGGTCCCGTGGGTTCCGTTGGTCCCGTGGGTTCTGTGGGTCCCGTCGGTCCAGCGTGCAGCTCTAGTTATTATTATTATTATTATTATTATTATTATTATTATTATTATGTACCTGCACATGATTTCATGAGTGAGAAGAACTCGACACATCTCTGGGTTTTTGTCCTGGCCTTCGTAAATGATCGGCTTCAGACAATGAAGAGGAGACAAAGAAATGAAGAGAGGAGGAGACGAGGAGATGAGAAGAGCGTCGACAAGGAGAGAAGGACAGAGGAGACAAGGAGAAAAGTGTTATCAAAAACAGAAGCCTTTGTCCGAATGTCACACTTGAGATAAAACCTGATCATAAAAGGCATTTATTTGAGTAAAAGCATGATTTGTTTGCACCTGTTTGGTCATGGAGTCGATGAGTCGCACATACAGGTCCTGCTCCGTCCGAACGCCTGAAACAAACACGCATTTTCACACATTTGACCTCATTTAGCCACATTTAAATACATTTAACCACATTTAACCACAATAAACCACATTCAACCAGGGGTTTGCAAGGTCATGTCTCTGGACTGTGTCTTACGGGGTCATGTCTCTGGCCTTTGTGTCTTACGGGGTCATGTCCCTGGACTTGTGTCTTGCGGGGTCATGTCTCTGGCCTTTGTGTCTTACGGGGTCATGTCCCTGGACTTGTGTCTTGGGGGGTCATGATCTGGCCTTTGTGTTCTTAGGAGTCATGTCCCTGGAGCCTGTGTCTTGCGAGGTCATGTCTCTGCCTTTCTACGGTGCTCGGCTTGTGTCTTGGGGTCAGTCTCTGACTTTGTGTCTTGTGGGGTCATGTCTCTGGCCTTTGTGTCTATGTGGGGTCATGTCTCTGGACTTGTGTCTTGCAGGTCATGTCTCTGGCCTTTGTGTCTTGTGGGGTCATGTCTGGACCTGTGTCTTACGAGGTCATGTCTTCTGGCCTTTGTGTCTTGCGGGTCATGTCTCTGGCCTTGTGTCTTGTGGGGTCATGGTCTCTGGCCTTTGTGTCTTGCACGGGTCATGTCTCTGGCCTTGTGTCTTGTGGGGTCATGTTTGGACTGTGTCTTGACGGTCATGTCTCTGGCCTTTGTGTCTTTGGGGTCATGCTCTGGACTTGTGTCTTGTGGCGGTCATGTCTCTGGACTTGTGTCTTGCGGGGTCATGTCTCTGGCGACTGTCTTGTGGGGTCATGTCTCTGGACTTGTCTGCGGGGTCATGTCTTGGACTGTGTCTGTGGGGTCATGTCTCTGGACTGTGTCTTGTGTCTCTGTCATGTCTTGGGGGTCGTGTCTTGTGGGGTCATGTCTCTGGACTTTGTGTCATTGTGGGGTCATGTCTCTGGCCTTTGTGTCATTGTGGGGTCATGTCTCTGGACTTGTGTCTTGCGGGGTCATGTCTCTGGCCTTTGTGTCTTGTGGGGTCATGTCTCTGGACTGTGTCTTACGGGGTCATGTCTCTGGCCCTGGGGCTGGTGGCGCCAGTACGTTTTGTCTACATAGTTCATGTATACACATGTTTTTCGTTGTTTGTTGTTTTGTTGTTTTTGTGCACTTGCTGGCATCAACGTTGCATTCAACTTACACACTACTCGAGCCCGTTGTCTTAAAGGGTCCTGTGCATATGGAATATGGAAGTGGGTGGAGTTTAGATACGACAGAGAACGTTAGGGTTACAGTATGTAACCATGGTTCTCTGAGTGAAGAGACTATTTCTCAGCTGCTTTCCGCTCAGGGATCCGTTACATGAAAGTAAAATCAATGAGCACAAGGTACGCAGGTGCCTCATCAGCCATCTCACAGCTGATGTGTCTTAAATAATTATCCACATCACCTGACTCTCTGTGGGTCAGTTCCCGTACATAAGGAATATGTAACTTTTCACTTAGAGAACCATGGCAGTGAGTTTAATATATACAATTTATTTAATATTAAATACAAACTAAATACAGATATTATAGGTTCTTACCGTTGCTGTAGAGAAGCTGAAGTCTGTAGTGAATGCCGTTGTTGGTCTTTTCTCCGCTCACCTCCTGAAACACACATATGTGAACTTCTGCACGTGTGCAGTGGTGGCACAGGTAGTTTATGTTCTGCACCGGTGCAGAGTGTGACTCAGGCGACAATGATGGAGGGAGACAAACTCTGCAGGATTATTGTACCTTTTCTTTTACACCAAAGTTGCAGTAGTTTTGTATTTGTGCAGTATGTGTGTAGTATGTGTGTAGTATGTGTGTAGTATTTATGCAGTATGTGTGTAGTATGTGTGTAGTATGTGTGCAGTATGTGTGTAGTATTTATGCAGTATGTGTGCAGTATGTGTGTAGTATGTGTGCAGTATGTGTGCAGTATGTGTGTAGTATTTATGCAGTATGTGTGCAGTATGTGTGTAGTATGTGTATGTGTGTAGTATGTGTGCAGTATGTGTGTAGTATGTGTGCAGTATGTGTGTATGTATGTGTGCAGTATGTGTGCAGTATGTGTGTAGTATGTGTGCAGTATGTGTTAGTATTTATCAGTATGTGTGTAGTATTTATGCAGTATGTGTGTAGTATGTGTGCATATGTGTGTAGTATGTGTGCAGTATGTGTGTAGTATTTATGCAGTATGTGTGTAGAATTTATGCAGTATGTGTGTAGTATGTGTGCAGTATGTGTGTAGTATGTGTGCAGTATGTTGTAGTATGTGTGCAGTATGTGTGTAGTATGTGTGCAGTATGTATGTAGTATGTGTGCAGTATGTGCGGTATTTGTGCGGTATGTCGGTAGTATGTGTGTAGTATTTGTGCAGTATGTGTGTAGTATTTGTGCAATATGTGTGTAGTATGTGTGCAGTATGTGTGTAGTATTTTTGCAATATGGTGTGTAGT
Organism: Chaenogobius annularis; assembly: GCA_015082035.1. Taxonomy (NCBI): domain Eukaryota; kingdom Metazoa; phylum Chordata; class Actinopteri; order Gobiiformes; family Gobiidae; genus Chaenogobius; species Chaenogobius annularis. Next base: position 48,540 of record BJKM01001003.1, on the reverse strand, counting down.
ATTTGTGCAGTATTGTTGCAGTATGTGTGCAGTATGTGTGTAGTGTGTTGTGCAGTATGTGTGTAGTATGTGTGCAGTATGTGTGTAGTATTTTTGCAATATGTGTGTAGTATTTGTGCAGTATTTGTGCAGTATGTGTGCAGTATGTGTGCAGTATGTGTGTAGTGTTTGTGCAGTATTTGTGCAGTATGTGTGCAGTATGTGTGTAGTGTTTGTGCAGTAAGTGTGTAGTATGTGTGCAGTATGTGTAGTATTTGTACCTTCTCCTTCTCGATGAAGTCGCAGTACGCCGTGCGCTCAATCTCGACTGGTTGCCCCTGACGATCGTAAAGCGCCAAAACAAAGTGAAAAAAGTTTGATTTTCTCAGATTCGATGGAGGTTGTTTTCTCGAAGTGAGCGCGAGCCAAACCGACGCCGCTGAAAACCAGAAACAAATATCATCTTTATTATTAGAACCGAACCGAACCGACGCCATGGAAACCAGAAACAAATATCATCTTTATTTATTAGAAACCGAACCGAACCGACGCCATGGAAACCAGAAACAAATATCATCTTTATTATTAGAACCGAACCGAACCGACGCCATGGAAACCAGAAACAAATATCATCTTTATTATTAGAACCGAACCGAACCGACGCCATGGAAACCAGAAACAAATATCATCTTTATTATTAGAACCGAACCGAACCGACGCCATGGAAACCAGAAACAAATATCATCTTTATTATTAGAACCGAACCGAACCGACGCCATGGAAACCAGAAACAAATATCATCTTTATTATTAGAACCGAACCGAACCGACGCCATGGAAACCATAAAAATAAATTCATATTATTATTTACCAGGGTTAAGACAAGATTCTGGGAGGAAAATGATCGTGTTTTACATTTAGTTCAATAAAGTTCCTTTTCATCTTCTGAGAAACGTTATTTCCAAAAAGCAGTTTTTGAAAGACAGAAAAAAGTATGATATAAAATAGATTTAAAAGTTGTTTGGTTCTCGTGTCTTGTTTTGTGAGACTCCATTAAAACCAGGTCAGAGGTCTGGTCTAAACCAGGTCTAAAACCAGGACTAAACCAGGACTTAAACCAGGACTAAACCAGGACTAAACCAGGACTAACCAGGATAACCAGGTCTAAACCAGGTCTAAACCAGGACTAACCAGGACTAAACCAGGTCTAAACCAGGACTAAAACCAGGTCTAAACCAGGACTTAAACCAAGGACAGAGTCTGGTCTAAACCAGGTCTAACCAGGTCTCTAAACCAGGACTAAACCCAGGACTAAACCAGGTCTAAACAGGTCTGAACCAGGTCTAAACCAGGTTCTAAACCAGGTCTAAACCAGGACTCTAAAACCAGGTCT
>BJKM01001003.1:2500-45991 GCA_015082035.1 Chaenogobius annularis | reverse complement strand
AAACCAGGTCTAAACCAGGACTAAACCAGACTAAACCATGTACTAAACAGCACCTAAACCAGGACTAAACCATGTCTAAACCAGGACTAAACCAGGTCTCTAAACAAGTCTAAATCTGTCGCACTTCTTGTGTAAATAATACATATTTGGTCTTGTGATATTAATATTTACGTCTCTGTAAAATCCATCTCTTGCGTCTCTCATAATTTAAAGTTTGGTTTGGTTTTATAACATTATTTATTTCATTTCTTTAAAAATAACGATATGTGAAAAGTTTGCCCGTGAATGCTGAATGTGCAGTTGGATTCAAATGATTAGAAATGAGGGAAACAGAAACGGCGTTTCCCATGATGCTCTGGGCGGAAGCGGCACATCTTTATTGTTCTTGCAGACGCACAGAGCGTTTCTTTCTCTCAGACGCAGATGAACAACACTAACAGTGGTTTTACACGGAAAACAAACAGGAAATAAAGCCTTGAAAAACCTCCTTTTTGACGCGGAACAGTTTCTTTTATTTTACTTCAAACGGAAAGTCTTTTCTTTCAGGGGAAAATATCATCAAACATTTCAATGGATTTATTTTTTTATTATTCATTCACATATTTTGTGGATTTATTACAAATAACATTATGATTATTTTAGAAAACACAAAGTAATTCAAATTAAAAATCATACTTTCATCTTTAAAACTGAAAATATAAAAGTTTTCAAATTTTCCACTAAAGTATTATATAATATTCAGATAACATAAACTAACCCTAACCCTAACCCTAACCCTAACCCTAACCCTAACCCCCTAACCCTAACCCCTAACCCTAACCCTAACCCTAACCCTAACCCTAACCCTAACCCTAACCCTAACCCTAACCCTAAACCCTAACCCTAACCCTAACCCTAACCCTAACCCTAACCCTAACCCTAACCCTAACCCCTAACCCACCCTAACCCTAACCCTAACCTAACCCTAACCCTAACCCTAACCCTAACCCTAACCCTAACCTAACCCTAACCCTAACCCTAACCCTAACCCTAACCCTAACCAACCCTAACCCTAACCCTAACCCTAACCCTAACCCTAACCCTAACCCTAACCCTAACCCTAACCCTAACCCTAACCCTAACCCTAACCCTAAACCCTAACCCAACCCTCTAACCCTAACCCCTAACCCTAACCCTAACCCTAACCCTAACCCTAACCCTAACCCCTAAACCCTAACCCTAACCCTAACCCTAACCCTAACCCTAACCCCTAACCCTAACCCTAACCCTAACCCTAACCCTCTAACCCTAACCCAACCCTAACCCTAACCCTAACCCTAACCCTAACCCTAACCCTAACCCTAACCCTAACCCTAACCCTAACCCTAACCCTAACCCTACCCTAACCCTAACCCTAACCCCTAACCCTAACCCTAACCCTAACCCTAACCCTAACCCTAACCCTAACCCTAACCCTAACCCTAACCCTAACCCTAACCCTAACCCTAAACCCTAACCCTAACCCTAACCCTAACCCTAAACCCTCTAACCCTAACCCTAACCCTAACCCTAACCCTAACCCTAACCCTAACCCTAACCCCTAACCCTAACCCTAACCCTAACCCTAACCCTAACCCTAACCCTAACCCTAACCCTAACCCCCTAACCCTAACCCTAACCCTAACCCTAACCCTAACCCTAAACCTAACCCTAACCTAACCCTAACCCTAACCCTACCCTAACCCTAACCCTAACCCTAACCCTAACCCTAACCCCTAACCCTAACCCTAACCCTAACCCTAACCCTAACCCTAACCCTAACCCTAACCCTAACCCTAACCCTAACCCTAACCCTAACCCTAACCCTAACCCTAACCCTAACCCTAACCCTAACCCTAACCCTAACCGACCCTAACCCTAACCCTAACCCTAACCCTAACCCTAACCCTAACCCTAACCCTAACCCTAACCCTAACCCTAACCCTAACCCTAACCCTAACCCTAACCCTAACCCTAACCCTAACCCCTAACCCTAACCCTAACCCTAACCTAACCCTACCCTATGGTGTGATTGATTAGTTTCCTTTTGCGTCATGTGTGTGCGTTATGTTTGCGGTTATGTGCCGTTGTTTAGTGTGTGTGATATAGTTCACTCTGTATGTGGTGTGACATCTGTTCACATCAGCGATCATGTGTGTGTGCGTTATGTGTCGTTATGTGCCGTCGTTTTATGGTGTTGATTATAGTCACTCCGCGTTTGTGTGGTTATGTGATTTATGTTCCTTCTGTTATGTGTGTGTGATTATGTTCACTCTGTTATGTGTGGTGTGACACTCCGTGCGTCATGTTTGTGTGCGTATGTGTGCGTTATGTGTGCGTATTGCCCGATCTGTTATGGTGATGTATGATGTATAGTTCACTCTGTTATGTGTGTGTGATAATAGTCACTCCGGTTTGTGTGTGTCTGTTGTTATGTGCCGTCGTGTTATTGGTGTGTGATTATAGTTCACTCTGTTATGTGTGTGTGACACTCTGTCAGTCATGTGTGTGTGCGTTATGTGCGTTATTGCGTTCCGTGTATTTGTGTGTTTGTGTGTGTGTGTTAGTGTGCCGTCGTGTTATGGTGTGTGATTATAGTTCACTCCGCGTTGTTGTGTGTGTGCGTTATTGTGCGTTATGTGCCTCGTGTATGTGGTGTGATATTATTATTGTGCTTCCAACAATAACTAAACATAAAATCTTACATTGCAGATTTAAAACATTCCGTTGGAAACGCGTCCGTCCGTCGATGGAGGAGGATCTCTCTCCTGTGAACTTCTCAAGTTTCTACTTTCCCAAAGAGGTTGTTAGTTCTCCTGAAGAAGGAGGGTCTAAGGACAGGGCTGGACATCTGTCTGAGGACACAGGACGCTGGGACATTTCAACCAGACTGTTGTGATTTTGGGCGTTACAAAAATAAAGTGAATTGAATTGAACAAATAATTTTCTTTGGGTTTTCAAACAAACTGCTGCATATTTGTGAGATATGAAGATATTTGTTATGAATGAATGAATGAAGCTCTGTTTGTTTATTTAGTTTATTTGTTGATCTTTATTGACCTTCATTGACCTTTATTGACCACCCTTTGCCCCTCAGCTGTCGTCGTGATAATGTCCTTCATATTTGTGTGTTTAAATATATTTTGTATGTTTCATATCTTTGTCTTCTTTGGCTCTGTTCATTTATAGAAAACATTTGTCAAAATCGTTTGAAATAGACATTTTCCTGACGACGGCGTTCAGACTATTTGGTGGTTCTTCATCAGAAATGAACTAAAAGTGTAAATGTTCAGCTGAGGCTTTAATTAAGAACAAAACGTGACAGGAAATTAAATACAGGAATATCACTTTATACTCGTATTTTACTCTGAAAGTTTGTATTTTATTATAGATTATAAACTCACTATTTTAAACGACATCTGTGATTTCCTCTTAAAGTCTGAAAGTCGTTTAGAGCAAATGTTTTATGTTTGAAGAATTTATTTGCAAAAACAGATCATTGTCATTTGAAAAAAGAAAATGTGGAATTACTTTTGTCTCACCGTGATTTTAAAAGCAGAATCGATTGTAATGATTCCAGCCGTTCTAATTATTAATTATATTAGTGTTGAATTATTCTGTACTTTTGCACAAGTTTATATTTTTCATACAAATATTTGGATTGTGTCGATTAGGACTGAGTCGAAAAGGGTGATCTCAATATTATTCCGCATTCTCTCTAAAACAATGTATATATGTGTGTGTAAATGTGTGTGTGTAAATGTGTGTGTGTGTGTGGAGCAGAAAATCAGAAATATAACTTTATTCTCTTTTTAATTATAGACAACACTCGTGTGTGGTGTGTTTTCTGTTTGTGCGTGTGGTGTGTTTTCTGTTTGTGCGTTTGGTGTGTGTGTTACCTCTGCGCGGCCGTGTTGGAGTCGAGGACGCCGCTGGAGTGCATCCAAGAGCGAACGCTCAGAGGCTCCTCTTTCAGAGACGACGCGGCGCCTCGAGACACCGGCTCCGGAACCGAAAACATCTCGGCAGCAAAAAGGGAAAAAAGCAGGGAAAATATTCAAACACTCGAAAAGTCTCTCAAGAAAAATATGCTCCAAGGAAAAACATCAAAATCCAAAAAATCTGAATTTCTCTAAAATATTTCACAAAAAATGTGATTTGTGCAGAACAAAAGTCCAAGAAAAAGGAAAGGTTCAGAGACGCCAAATATATCGTCAAATATTTCACTTTGTTTTATTTTGTGGGAAAAAGACAATAAAAAAGCCTCAAACCGTTTATAATTTAGTCAAAAAATTATGTGATTTTTCTGAAATAAAAACGGAAACGGATGGAAATCTGAGGAGAAAAACTCAGAAAACACAGGAATTTAAAATAGAGGTTTTTGTGATTTAAAAATTATAAAATGTGAGAAAATGTTGAACAAATGAAGAGGATTAAAATAACTGAAAAACAATTCTCAGTCAAATTTGAGTAAATTGTGTTAATAAAAGTGGTTTTGAAGTCAAATAAAATGTTAAATATATTTACGTCCAAAATGTGATTGCGACGGTCGAAGAAAAGATTTAAATTTTAAAAAAAAACTAAACTTGTCCTCGAGACAGAGGAAAATATGAAATGTGTTCAAAATAAAAGACGAGTAAAAAAAAAAACATACAAGAGTGAAATTTCCCTAAAGAATTGTTCCGCGGAATCTGCTCCGGACGAGAAAGAAAAGAACTAACTAACTAACTAACTAACTAACGAACTAACTAATAAATAAACATAAAATTGAATCAAACAAAGAAAATGCGTTTGGCAAAATTAAAGATCAAAAATAGAAATAAAAAACACAAAACAAACAAATGTGATTGAACAGTTTTCTCTTGGGGAAAGTCTGACTCAAATATTGAAGGGAAAATATTAAACAAACCGAGATTTGACATCAAAATTTAGGATAAATAGTTTTTAATTTGATAAAAAGCCGTTTGAAAGTGAAATCCAGAGAAAGTCCAAGACGCGTCTTTTGGCCCAAAAGATGGAGATTCTCTGAGGACGAGGAGGAGAAAAAGAACAAAAACGGGTTTAAAAATTTTGATTCAAATGTTTAAATATGTTTTTTCAAAATCCAACAAAAGAGAAACCAAAAGTGAATCTGGAGCGAGTCAAAAATCCACTGAGACTGAGTTTGATCCCAGGTTTTCCCCAAAGATCGGCTCCAGCGAAACGGCAAAAAACAGAAACGCTGCAGAAAAGAGACGCCAAACAGGGCGAAAAACAGGACCAGAGGAAGTCCTGGTCCAGTCCGCGTTCAGACCTGCTTTAGTCCAGCTTTAATCCAGCTTTAGTCCATCTTTAGTCCAGCTTTAGTCCAGCTTTAGTCCTGGTTTAGACCTGCTTTAGACCCGCTTTAGACCCGCTCTGGTCCGGAGAGATCTTGCTGTGAAGTTTTCCCCAAAGATCCTGGTCCCTGGATCCTGGACCCTCAGGACTGAACCAGGACCAGGACTAAACCTCAGGGGTCAGCGCCGCATGACGTCACCCGTGATGTCATCGGGGGGGCGGAGCCAGAGGTCCAGGGGGTGGAGCTAAAATAGGAAGTTGAAAATGAAATGGAAATTTGGAAAGAAAGTCATAAGTCTAAAGCAGGACTAAAGCAGGTCTAAAGCAGGACTAAAGCAGGACTAAAGCAGACTAAAGCAGGACTAAAGCAGGACTAAAAGCAGGACTAAAGGCAGGACTACTAAAGCAGGTCTAAAGCAGGACTAAAGCAGGACTAAAGCAGGTCTAAAGCAGGACTAAAGCAGGTCTAAAGCAGACTAAAGCAGGTCTAAAGCAGGACTAAAGCAGCGCTAAAGCAGGCACTAAAGCAGGTCTAAAAAGCAGGACTAAAGCAGGTCTAAAGCAGGACTAAAGCAGGACTAAACCAGGTCTAAAGTAGGACTAAGGAGTGATGATATGAAAGTGAAAGACTGGAGAAGAAAAGGGGCGGAGCTTTGGTCAAAATGAAATAAAAGAACCAATGAGAGCACAGGGAACAGGCCAATCAGCAGAGAGCGAGGGTTTAGTCCTGGTTTAGTCCTGGTTTAGTCCTGGTTTAGACCAGGTCCTCCTCTCCTCCTCTCCTTGTCTCCGCCTCTCCTCGTTTCCTCTCTCCTCATCTCCTCTCTCGTTTCCTCTCTCCTTCTCTCCTCTCTCTCCTTGTCTCCTTCTCTCCTCGTCTCCTCTCTCCTTCTCTCCTCTCTCTTCTCTCCTCTCTCCTCGTTTCCTCTCTCCTTCTTTCCTCTTTTGTCCCTCCTTCTCTCCTGTCTCCTCTCACCTCGTTTCTTCTCTCCTTCACTCCACTCTCCTTCTTTCCTCTCTCCTTCTCTCCTCGTCTCCTCCACTCCTCTCTCCTCGTCTCCTCTCTTGTTTCCTCTCTCCTCCTCTCCTTCTCCTCTCTCCTTCTCTCGTTCCCTCCTTCTCTCCTCCTCTCCTTCTTTCCTCTCTCCTTCTCTCCTTCTCTCCTTCTGTCCTCTCCTCTCCTTCTCTCCTCCTCTCCTTCTTTCCTATCTCCTTCTCTTCTTCTTTCATCTCTCCTCTCCTTCTCTCCTTGTCTCCTCCTCTCCTTCTCTCCTCCTCTCCTTCTCTCCTTGTCTCCTCCTTTCCTTCTCTCCTCCTCTCCTTCTCTCCTTGTCTCCTACTCTCCTTCTCTCCTCCTCTCCCCCTTCCTTGTCTCCTTCCTCTCCTCCTTTTCCTTGTCTCCTCCTCTCCTTCTCTCCTCCTCTCCTCTCTCCTCTCTCCTTTGTCTCCTCCTCTCCTTCTTTTCCCTCTCTCCTTCTCTTCTTCTTTCCTCTCCTCCTCTTCTCTTCTCCTTCTCTCCTTTGTCTCCTCCTCTCCTCTCTCCCCTCTCCTTCTCTCCTTCTCTCCTTGTCTCTCTCCTCTCTACCTTCTTTCCTCTCTCCCTTCTCTTCTTCTTTCCTCTCTCCTCCTCTCTTCCTCTCTCTCCTTGTCTCTCTCCTCTCCTCTCTCTCCCCTCTCCTTCTCTCCTTCTCTCCTTCTCTCCTTCTCTCCTTGTCTCCTCCTCTCCTTCTTTCCTCTCTCCTTCTCTTCTTCTTTCCTCTCCTCCTCTCCTCCTCTCCTTCTCTCCCCTCTCCTTCTCTCCTTCTCTCCTTCTCTCCTCTCTCCTTCTCTCCTCCCACCTTCTCTCCTTGTCTCCTCCTTTCCTTGTCTCCTCCTCTCATCCTCTCCTCTCCTTCTCTCCTTCAGAGGGTTTCCCCGGGGATTCCCTTCAGTCTGAGGCTCATAAAGTGAAACAGCGCCTCCAACAGGCCGCGTACACACCTGCATCTCTTTCTTAAATATTTTCTATGAAGTACAAAAAGAAAGAATGGACCGACAGACACTTTTAGGGACTTGTAATAAAGTCATAAAAAGGTCTTTTCTATTATATCTTATAAATATGTTATATTTTAATGGAATATTTCAGTGACAATATCAGTATTCAAGAATGTGTTCAAACTCGCCTGGAAAAGTAAAAAAGTGCAGAAATATTGCATTTTACTTTATGTTTTTCTCTTAATTATAGTCAATATTTAATAAATGACAGTGATGTTTTAATTAAAACTTCTCTGACCTAAGATATATTTTGTGTTTGAGTTTACGTGCGACAGGAATGTGTCCAATGAGAGCGAAGGACAGACGGCTGCAGCTCCAGCTCCACCAATAGGATTAAACCAGGAACTCCAACGTCGATGGACACTGAACGGGTTTGTCTCATCCCCAACTCCTATTGGACAAACGGCTCCTCCTAGATCTGTGTGAGGAACAGTGACACGCTGAAGATCTGTGAGGAACAGTGACACGCTGAAGATCTGTGTGAGGAACAGTGACACGCTGAAGATCTGTGTGAGGAACAGTGACACGCTGAAGATCTGTGTGAGGAACAACGACACGTTGAAGATCTGTGTGAGGAACAACGACACGTTGAAGATCTGTGAGGAACAACGACACGCTGAAGATCTGTGTGAGGAACAACGACACGTTGAAGATCTGTGTGAGGAACAACGACACGCTGAAGATCTGTGTGAGGAACAACGAGACGCTGGAGGGAAATTCATATTTTGACATCACAGGAGTTCATCGAGACTTTGGCTCAGTGAATTTGTACTCAAAATAAATAATAATAATACATTTTATTTAAAAGCGCCTTTCAGAACACCCAAGGACACTGTACAAGAGAATAAAACAACAGAATAAAACAACAGAATAAAACCCACAGTACAGAACTGGATGATGGTGTTGGAGTGACTGAGTTATGTGGTGTAGGATTGTCTGAACAGGTGAGTTTTGAGTCTGGATTTGAAAAGTGGAAGGGTGTCTATGTTGCGGAGGTCAGGAGGGAGAGAGTTCCAGAGCTGAGGAGCAGAGCGGCTGAAGGCTCTGCCCCCATTGAAATAAGACGGAAAGAAGGGACAGAGAGCTGGAGAGAGGAGGAGGACCTGAGGGAGCGAGAGGGAGTGGAGATGTGGAGGAGGTCAGAGATGTACGGTGGAGCCAGGTTATGGAGAGCTTTGAAAGTATTTAGGATAATTTTGAAGTGAATCCGTTGTTTTTTATGGGAGCCAGTGAAGTTGTTGAAGGATGGGGGTGATGTGATGGCGGGAGGGCATCCTGGTGATAATGCGGGCCTGCAGAGTTTTGGAGAAGCTGCAGTTTCTGGAGGGATTTATTGGGGAGACCAAAGAGGAGAGAGTTACAATAATCGATCCGGGAGGTGACTAGACTATGGACAAGTATGGCTGTGGTGTGAGGAGTGAGAGAAGGACGGAGACGAGAGATGTTGCGAAGGTGGAAGTAGGCGGAACGAGTGATGTTGTTGATGTGGGAGTGAAAAGAAAGGGTGCTGTCGAGGATGACACCCAGACTCTTGACTTGAGGGGAGGACAGTGGAGTCATTGATAGAAATTGTGAAACTGTTTGATTTTGAGAGAGTGGAAGGGGGGCCTACCAGTAGGACTTCGGTTTTAGAGCTGTTGAGTTTGAGGAGATTTGAAGAGAACCAGGAATTGATTTCCTGCAGACAGAGGGTGAGAGAGGCTGGTGGAAGTGATGCAGTGGGTTTAGAGGAGAGGTAGAGCTGGTGTCATAAATATCAGCACGTGAGCTTTTCTTTGGACTCCAGGTTTGATGTGACCACCCCCTCCCCCACGGTGGCCACCTCCGCCAACCCAAACCTGGTCACCCCCACCTCCCCCCACCACCCTCTCAGTTCAGGAACAGGATGTTCACAGGCTATTTCGGAAATCCAACCCCCGAAAAGCTGCTGGACCAGACGGCGTCTCTGCCGCTACATTAAGACATTGCGCACGAGAGTTAACCCCCGTCTTCGCAGACATTTTTAACACCTCCCTGGGGTCATGCCACGTCCCAGCCTGCTTCAAGTCTGCCATCATTGTCCCTGTCCCCAAGAAGCCCCGGATCACTGGACTTAATGACTACAGGCCTGTGGCGCTGACGTCTGTAGTCATGAAGTCATTGAACGCCTTTGTTCCTGCCCACACCTCAAGTCCTTCACCTCCTCCCTGCTGGACCCCCTGCAGTTCGCCTACAGAGCCAACAGGTCTGTGGACGACACCATCAACCTGGCACTCCACTTTCATCCTGCAGCATCTGGACTCCCCGGGAACCTACGCCAGGATCCTGTTTGTGGACTTCAGCTCTGCGTCCAACACCATCCTCCCTGCCCTGCTCCAGGACAAGCTCTCCCAGCTCAACGTGCCTGACTCCACCTGCAGGTGGATCACTGACTTCCTGACGGATCGGAGGCAGTGCGTGCGGCTGGGGAAGAATGTCTCAGACACTCGGACCATCAGCACAGGAGCTCCACAGGGCTGTGTACTTTCTCCTCTGCTCTTCTCCCTGTACACAAACTGCTGCACCTCCAGCCACGACTCCGTAAAACTCATCAAGTTTGCGGACGACACCACCCTCATCGGGCTCATCTCGGACGGGGATGAGTCCGTCTACAGGAGGGAGGTGGTCCGGCTGGTGTCCTGGTGCAGCGGTAACAATCTGGAGTTCAACGCCCAGAAGACAGTGGAGATGATCGTGGACTTCAGGAAAGCCACAGCCCCCCAGCCCCCCCCCCCTCATCATGACAGACTCCCCCATCACCACCGTGGACTCCTTCCGCTTCCTGGGCACCACCATCACCCAGGACCTCAAGTGGGAGCCCCTCCATCAGCTCCCTCATCAAGAAGGCCCAGCAGAGGATGTACTTTCTGCGGCAGCTGAGGAAAGCCAAGCTTCAGTGCAGATGATGGTGCAGTTCTACACGGCCATCATTGAGTCCATCCTCACCTCCTCCATCACCGTGTGGTACGCTGGAGCCACAGCCAGGGACAAACAAGAGACTACAGCGCATTGTGCGCTCTGCTGAGAAGGTGATCGGCTGCAGACTTCCATCTCTGCAGGACCTGTACGTCTCCAGGGCTCTGGGACGAGCAGGTCGGATCACAGCTGACCCTTATCACCCTGGACATGGTCTGTTTGAACCACTCCCCTCAGGCAGGAGGCTACGGTCCATCCGGACCAGAACCTCCCGCCACAAGAATAGTTTCTTTCCCTCTGCTGTTGGACTCATGAACACTTGAAAACACCTGTCACTTTAACTGCAATATTCATCACTCACGGTCACTTTCTGCACTACAACTTTAAACATAACTGTAAACTTGTGTACATAGAAATGCCTATTTTTATTTTTATTGTATAGTAATTTTAAATTGTTTCCTAATGCATGCCCTTTTTTGATTGAATATATGTTGTTTTATTATTACTCAGTGTTTTATGTTGCACCTTAAGGCCGAGACAAGTTCCTACGTTTTTGAATTTTGTTCATTGACAATGGCAATAAACTCTTTCTGATTCTGATTCTGATTCTGACAGTAAAATGTGTGGGTTTGTTAGACTTCCCTCAGGTTATAATTGAGGAGTCACCGCCCTCTGCTGGATCTGACCACACACTGCAAGGCCTCTGCTCCTGCTCACTGACACTCTCTGGTGGTCGCTCGGCGTAACAGCTACAGACATCAGGAAAGGACCAGGATGTGAAAAATCTAAACTAAGAATAAAACATGAATCAATTAACTGTAACTAATTCATTTCAAATAATTACCAATTAATTTAGTAATGGAATATTCGTGATCAAATCAGATTCTAAAACTGCTGAGAGTTTGACAGCATCAAAAGCACATGTGTCTAATTAGAGTTTTTTCTCTTTAAATAAGTTCTAATGCTAACCTCAAACCCTTTAGATAAATTTGGGTCAGATTTATTACAAATCTAATATTCTCAGAACTCAGAACCTAATCTAAAACCCAGTCTAAACCCGGTCTAAAACCAGTCCAAACCCAGTCCAAACCGGGCACAGACCAACGCACGGTTCCGTTTAGGCCACATATTTAAAGCTTCAGCCTCAGAGCGATCAACATCAGTCAAATGTAGCTTTTATGAAGCTGTGGGACATTCAGCACTTTAGGTTCATGGAGGTTTACTGTTGGGAGTGTCAAGATAACACACACACACAAGCATATATATCTATATATATTTATATTACACATGTATTTATATTACACACTTATTTAGATGTAGTTTCTTCACTCATTCACCTCAAAGTCCAGTTACAGCTTGTTTACAGCTCATTTTACAGCGTGTTTACAACTCGGTTACAGCTCGTTTACAGCTCAGTTACAGCTCGTTTACAGCTCACGCTGTTACAGCTCAGTTCAGCTCAGTTTACAGCTGTTTACACGTTGTTACAGCTCGTTACAGCTCGTTTACAGCTCGTTTACAGCTACAGCCGTTTACAGCTCGTTTACAGCTCGTTTACAGTCTCGTTTACAGCTTACGTTTACAGCTCGTTTACAGCTCGTTTAACAGCTCAGTTACAGCTCAGTTACAGCTCAGTACAGCTCAGTTACAGCTCGTTTACAGCTCGTTTCAGTTGTTTACAGCTTGTTTACAGCTTGTTTACAGCTCGTTACAGCTCGGTTACAGCTCGGTTACAGCTCGGTTACAGCTCGGTTACAGTTACATCGGTTACAGCTCAGTTACAGCTTGTTTACAGCTCATTTACAGCTTGTTTACAGCTCGTTTACAGCAAGTTTACAGCTAGGTTACAGCTAGGTTACAGATTGTTTACAGCTCGGTTTACAGCTCGTTACAGCTCGTTTACAGCTCGTTTACAACTTGTTACAGCTCGTTACAATCGGTTACAGCTCGTTTAACGCTCGGTTACAGCTCGGTTACAGCTCAGTTACAGCTTGTTTACAGCTCATTTACAGCTCGTTTAGCTTGTTTACAGCTCTGGTACAGTTTACAGCTCGGTTACAGATGTTTACAGCTCGGTTACAGCTCAGTTACAGCTTGTTTACAGCTCATTTACAGCTTGTTTACAGCTCGTTACAGTGAGTTTACAGCTTGGTACAGCTCATTTACAGCTCGTTTACAGCTCGTTTACAGCTCGTTTAACGCTCGGTTACAGCTCGTTTACATATCGTTTACAGCTCGATTACATATCGGTTACAGCTCGGTTACTGCACGTTTAACACTCGGTTACAGCTCAGTTACAGCTCGTTTACAGCTCAGTTACAGCTTGTTACAGCTCGGTTACAACTTGTTTACAGCTCGGTTACAGATCGGTTACCGCTCGTTTAACGCTCGGTTACGCTCGTTTACAGCTTGTTACAGCTCGGTTACAGTCATTTACAGCTCGGTTACAGCTTTGGTTACAGCTCAGTTACAGCTCGGTTACAAGCTCGGTTACAGCTTGGTTACAGCACGTTTACAGCTCGTTTACAGCTCGGTTAACGCTCGGTTAACGCTGTTCACAGCTCGGTTACAGCTCGGTAACAGCTTGTTTAACGCTCGGTTACAGCTTGGTTACAGCACGTTTACAGCTCGTTTACAGCTCGGTTACAGCTTGTTTACAATTACAGCTCGGTAACAACAGCAAGTTTACAGCTCGGTTACAGCTCGGTGACAGCTCGTTTAACGCTCGTTTACGCTCGTTTACAGCTCGGTTACAGCTCGTTTACAGCTCAGTTACAGCACGTTTACAGCTCGGTTACAGCTCGATTACAGCTTGTTTACAGCTCATAAACAGATCGGTTACATCTCGTTTAATGCTTGGTTAACGCTCGTTTACAGCTCGGTTACAGCACGTTTACAGCTCGTTTACAGCTCGGTTACAGCAAGTTTACAGCTAGGTAACAGCAAGTTTACAGCTCGGTTACAGCTTGGTTACAGCTCGGTTAAAGCTCGTTTAACGCTCAGTTAACGCTCGTTTACAGCTTGGTAACAGCAAGTTTACAGCTCGGTTACAGCTCATTTACAGCTCGTTTACAGCTTGATTATAGCTCGTTTACAGCAAGTTTACAGCTCGGTTACAGCTCGGGTACAGCAAGTTTACAGCTCGGTACAGCTCATTTACAGCTCGTTTAACGCTCGGTTACAGTTCGTTTACATATCGTTTACAGCTCGTTTACAGCTTGGTTACAGCTCGTTGACAGCTCATTTACAGCTCAGTTACAGCCTGTTTACAGATTGGTTACAGCTCGGTTACAGCACGTTTAACGCTTGTTTACAGCTCAGTTACAGCTCGTTTACAGCTTGTTTACAGCTCATTTACAGCTCGGTTACAGCTCGTTTACAGCTCGGGTTCAGCAAGTTTACAGCTCGGTTACAGCTCATTTACAGCTCGTTTACAGCTTGGTTATAGCTCGTTTACAGCAAGTTTACAGCTCGGTTACAGCTCGGGTACAGCAAGTTTACAGCTCGGTACAGCTCATTTACAGCTCGTTTAATGCTCGGTTACAGTTCATTTACATATCGTTTACAGCTTGTTTACAGCTCGGTTACAGCTCGTTGACAGCTCAGTTACAACTCATTTACAGCTCAGTTACAACTCATTTACAGCTCGGTTACAGCTAGTTTACAGCTCGGTTACAGCAAGTTTACAGCTCGGTTACAGCAAGTTTACAGCTCGGTTAGAGCTTGTTTACAGCTCGGTTACAGCTCGGTTACAGCACGTTTAATGCTCGTTTAGCGCTTGTTTAACGCTCGTTTACAGATCGGTTACAGATCGGTTACAGCAAGTTTGCAGCTCGGTTACAGCTTGGTTACAGCTCGGTTACAGTACGTTCCATTACGTGTCCTCTGTGAACACTGCTGTTACGTCGATTCAACTGAAGGCCTTAGGACCAAAGAGTACAGGTTGTGAGGGCCACATATGGCCCCCAGGCCCTGGTTTGGGTGTATCGGACCTTTAACTCCCTCGTTTCCTGTCCTTGTCTATTCATTTTAAATCCTTAAAAATGAGAAGAATCCAGAATGATTTAATCTTGGCTTTTATTTTGAAATGGTAAAAAACATTGAAAAATAAACTTATATTTAAAATATCTCTACAATTCAATTTTACATTCAAAGTTTTTCTCTAAAATGATAAAAATCTGAGGAATGACATCAGAGCCCATGAGCCAATCAGGCGTCAGCTCAGAGGAAGGGCTGTGATTGGACGGTTTTTACATTTCATATACATTTGAACAAAATTGTGTCTGAATGCTGCTCTATGATTGGCAGCAGATTTGATGATGTCACTCCTGATTTGCATAAAGAAGTTTAACGAGGGTCACTTTTGTGTCTGCTCGCCCCTTTTTTACGGTAAAGCGTAAAACACTTTGAAGACGTACAACTCCAGTAGGGGGCGGAAAATGCACCTTTTCAGTTGACTGCCAACCGCCATTAAAGCTGTCCTGTGGTTGGCTGTTCCTTCAGAGCTGTCCTGTGATTGCTGTTCCCTCAGAGCTGTCCTGATTGGGCTGTTCCCTCAGAGCTGTCCTGTGATTGGGCTGTTCCCTCAGAGCTGTCCTGTGATTGGGCTGTTCCCTCAGAGCTGTCTTGTGATTGACTGTTCCCTCAGAGCTGTCCTGTGATTGGCTAAAGGCCCAGGATGTGGTTGATGTGTCCCTGAAACAGAAAAACGACACTAAACAAAATGTAAAGAAAATTCAAATGTTCAAATGTTTGTTAAATTAAAGCTGCACGGTGAAACTTTTCTGGTGGTCTCCATGGGGATGTTGCTTTGCCTAAAATGTTCCACAGTGCATCTTTAGACCATGATACTGTCACATATGAAATATAACCACAGTTTAATGCCACAGTGTAGTACATTCACATTCAGGAGACAAGCAGGTGACAGAAAGTTACACAGTGCACCTTTAATATGAATTTGTTTAAAATAACTGCGTACAGGTTCTCCTCTGAGGCAGCGCTGACAGACCAGACCAGGACCAGGACCAGGACCAGGACCAGGACTGAAGCCAGGTTTGAGCTGCAACAGAAACAGTTGAACTTTAAGTAGAACATTTCAGTCTGAAATGAGAAAACAGTTTGTAAAAGAGTGCGATTATCAAGTGTAAATCAGCCCCAGGGTTAGTCCAATTTAAGACCTTTAAAAAAAAAAACCTTTAATGTACGATTGTGGAGGGAAAAAACACGAATGAGATGTTTTAGATTTGTTTTTAAAAGAAGTTAAATCCCTTTTTAAACAGAAATGGAAGTTTAAGGTTCAATTTACCGGTCGTTTACAACAGCGTTTAAATATATGTAACATATACATACATACATACATATGTAACATAAACATACATACATGACATATACATACATACACATACATATGTAACATATAGAGACATACATATGTAAAATATACATACCGTACATACATGTATATGTAACATATGTAATATATTCAGATCAGACACTCATCAGTGATGAGTAGCAGCTAACAATAGGATTTATATGGCCCAGTACAGGGCTGTTAGGGGAACAAAGGAGATTACTCTCAGTGCAAACAAACAGATAGACTATCCCTAAACAGGCTCTTGTCAGGAGGGTTTAACCCTTAAGCAGGGTAGATCCACAGACGGGATGAGAGGTCAGACATCTTGTTTTTTCAAAAAGTGTCGTGGTGTGTCGTGGTGTGTCGTGGTGTGTCGTGGTGTGTCGTGTCGTGGTGTGTCGTGGTGCTGATCTTAAAAGTATATTATAAAGTATTGGTATTTGGGCTGTAATTGTTTCATTTGATGTTGTACATTGTCACCTGCACGTGCGCATCAGGCTTCACCTCACTGGTCAGATTTGAACTGTCGCATATTTCCATTGGACACTCAGTCACAAGCTCCGCCCCCAAACACACGCGCTTCTGAAACGCATGGAAAAAGAAACAAAAAGAGAAACAAATTTAAACACGTTTCTGTGCGTTTATTACAAACCCAAACCCCCCAGTTTTATAGACAGGTTTCAAATCAGGCACGGTCCAGGACTAAACCAGGACTAAACCAGGTCAAGACAAGGTCTTAACCAGGTCAAGACAAGGTCTAAACCAGGACTACACCAGGTCAAGGCCAGGACTAAACCAGGTCAAGACCAGAACTAAACCAGGACTAAAACAGGACTAACCGTTTTTCGGTCCCACGGCTCCAGGTCCAGGGTTCGTTTCCTCGCACACTTCATCTCCACTAATGGCTAACAGCTAACGGAGCTACAGCGGGGCCTCGCGGTGCTCTGTGTCCGCCTGTAGCGCCTCCTGCTCGGCCACGCTCACAGCTGAACTCCGCTTGGCTCAGTGAATGTTTTTGAAGTCGTCAAAGTTCCTTCAGCACTCAGAAGTCCTGCGGTTAAAGCTAGCGGTTAAAGCTAGCGGAGAACGAGCGCCGGTGGACCGATGAATGAGTCTCAGATCCCCGCAGAGAAACGGAGAAATGTCACTGAAAACGGCTGGAGGAAAGTGTGAAGAAAGTGCGAGGAAAGTGCGAGGAAAGTGTGAGGAAAGTGTGAAAGCTCAGCGAGTCTCCTGTGGCCGCACAAAGTGACTCCAGCGCGGCGTAGAGAGCGGAGATAAGCTCCAGTGTTGTGCGGGAAACTGTGCCCCTGTTCAGATTGTGTCGCTGCGGGAATAGTGTCCAAAGAAGAACCGTTCGACTGGAGATCCGTGTTTTCTATTGTAGATTAAATGCCACATTTTACAATCGCGCAACAATCCATGAAATGTTTTCGATAAAAAATACAATAAATGAATGTTGTGACTGTTTCCTTTGGGTGCAGTTCTGTTCATTACACCAGTGTGAGCTTTAACGAGGGCAGTAAAATGTTAATGATTTTTACGTTATAAATTGTGTTAATAAATGAGTGACTGAACTAAAGCCGTAAACAGCGATAACTGAAGCTTATTACGGGACTTTGCACTGGTTTAGTATTGTTTACGTTTATGCAAAACGGTTATTTTAGAATATACCACAGTAGATCCAAAATGTAATTTATGTCAATAAGTAGGACAAACTTTGATTCAATAATCTTGTAACATTTTCATTAAAACATGAGTAGATCTAATTGCAAAAGTATTCAACAAAACATGTCACAGTTGAATCTAAAACCGTGGATCAGAATATATTGATTCTATCACTGGGCCATTTGAATACATCACTGGGGTCGTGATAAGACCATGGATGAGACAGACCTGTGCAGATGGTCCGCACGAGGCTGCTGGGCGTGTTTTCCTGTGTTTTCTACGCTCTCATTGGACACGTTTAGTGTCATCGATCATTCAGCTAAACTAATGAACTGTGTAATTACATATTCACATATGTAAAGCCCAAAAATCAAAACCTTACTTTGTCTTGTTATTAATGAACATTGCTTGGTTTAAATATTTGAATTAGCAATACGGCCAAGTACAATTTAAATGCATGAAATGAAATATTTGCTCTGATAAGGTAATATGTCTGTTATCAGAATCGAATCAGAATCAGAATCAGAAAAGAGTTTATTGCCATTGTCAATGAACAAAATTCACAAACATAGGAACTTGTCTCGGCCTTAAGGTGCAACATAGAACACTGAGCAATAATAAAACAACATATATTCAATCAAAAAGGGCATGCATTAAGAAACAATTTAACAATTTATGGATTGTTTATTTGAATATTGGTTATTATTATTACCCTTTGTCTTGTGTTTGCTGTTCAATTTAAATTCGAGTTGATCATTGAAAGTGTTCAAGTTCAAATGTATCCTTTGTTTGTGATAAATTAAATATAATTTCGCTTTTTCACCTGAATAAACTGTAGTGTGCAATACTTCCGTCTCACCGCTGGGGTCACTGTTTATTAACTGTTTCCGGGTCAAACGAAAGCGGATCCTCGTGGTTCCGCTGCTTCTGTTTTCACGCGCGTTTCTCCGGCTTTTCTGTGGGTTTTCTCAGGGTTTTCTCAGGGTTTTTGCTCTGATTTCTGAGACTTTGCGAGTCTTTCTACCGCGCAGTGCTATCAAACATGGGTCCGGTAAGTCACTTTTTAACACGTTCACGACTTCATTCACGGAGGAGTTGTACTTTAAAAGTGCTAAAATGAGGTCAGTGTGCGGTGTCCCAAACAGGGAAAATAGACAAAACAGTACAGCTTGTTTTATTCTCTTGATTCCGAGTTCTTTCTCCCACAATTTAACTGGTTTAAATGGCTCTTATTTGTGTCTGCTGTAAAGGCATTATTTGTACCAGTTGACAGAAGTATTGTGTCCCATATGGTAAATATGATGATATAAACATAATAAAAGCATGTAAATATCTTGGTCTGAGTTGACATTTTGTTGGTCCTGTTGGTCTGTGTTATAGTCTAGGCGCAGGGGTGTCAAACTCATTTTGGGCCAGGGGCCGCTTTTCGACGCTCAGGCTGGGTCGCGGGCCGAACATAATGTAAAAAATAAAACAATAAAAAATATAACAAATGTTATAGTTTAGTAATAGTTCTATGTGGACACTGAGTCCATATTCATGCAGCAGCAGGAACATGGACGTGTGAGATGATTCTGATATTAAATGTTTGTATCACAGACATGTTAATATTGCTGCACTAACTCAATATGAGCTCACTATTTTTACAGTTTAAGCTTATTTTAGTGACAAATGATTCATGTGGTGAATGAAATGAGCTCAAAGCAGCTTCACTCTGTCATGTTCAGACTTTATCACACTCTGACCTGTGTTTTTACCTGTGGCTCAGGATCTGTCCAGGTTTTGCACTGGTTTGGATGTTTTCCTCACAGAGTTGTCAGCAAAGAAGTTTGTTTTCTTGTTGTTAGCTTCACATTAGCGCCGCTTTTAAGCACAGCTCTAACGTCCACAAAACCGTGTTTCCCCACGATCTGCCCTGGGGCAGAGCGCTGCAGGTCACTCGCTGCCGGTGGTGTTCGATTTTAAACCTGCTGCGATGAGGGTCGCTGTCGTTTGTCGCCTCCCATGTGTCGAGCCCAACAGCCCTCGCACCACACAGCAGCACAGAGCAGCGCGGGGGAGGGGCCGTGGCTGCAAAGTATTGTGGGAATTGTAGTTCTAGCGATAAAAACGCGATAATATCTATTGGAAATGAATAATTATAAACTAGAAATGTTCGGCGGCGGCCAGATGAAAACGTCTGGCGGGCCACATCTGGCCCGCGGGCCACGCGTTTGACACATGTGGTCTAGGACATAGGCGTCAAACTCTGGCCCGTGGGCAAAATTTGGCCCGCAGTGTAATTATATCTGGCCCGAGAGGCTATACCAAATGACTACTAGGGGCTTGGCGCGCCGGTATTAAACAGCGCATTCATTCATCGTTACTACTACAAATCCCATTATATATTGTATAGTAATAAGTGTTGCTTGTTCCATATTCAATGTTAAAGCAAATCTTGTTTGGGTCAATATTAAAAGTTGCATTTGTTCAATACTGGCCCGCAACTTTGTTCAAGTTTTACATTTTTGCCCACTGTGGATTTGAGTTTGACACCCCTGGTTAGGGGTTTGAAGGAGCAGGTGGGTTGAGCCCTTTGGGGGGGTTAGGACACTTGGGTCTCACATTGGGCTGGTCCTTTCCTAGGTTCTTCTTATTCAATTCAATTTATTTTTGTAACGCCCAAAATCACAACAGTAGTAGTTTTTTACCCTGATTTATTGTTTATTATATTTATTTATAGAATGAAGTCCTTCATTCGTCCAGGAGTATTATTGTAGAGAAGTCATTTAGTCGTGGCTTTCGTTCACACTTGTGCTTTTGTCCACATTTCTTTTTAGTAGCCCAATCTGAAATATCTAGAGCCCTGTTTACTAATATTTTGTTTTATATTCTAGATGGTTCTTGTAAAGCTTAACTTTCCCCTGTCACACATTTTATTTTCACTTTACATGTGCAGAATTCTAATGTGCCACATGTATTAACCTGTTTGATCCATTTTAGTTCAGAATATACCACATAACGAGAGGCTTGTCGGGTGTAATATTAAAAAAGCTTATAAAGTGGTATGTGCCCCCTCTAGAGTGTGGATGTGTGTACGTTTGTGTTTTCAAATGGTAAAAATGTTTCTCTGAACGACCCCACAAAGTTTAATCAGAATAATTCCATCATGTTTAAACGATGATTCTATTAGAAAAGAGGTATAAGAGAAAGCTTTTGCACAATACTTTTGATGATCGATTAATTGAAACGTTTCGACTGTTTCAGCCTCGCTCAAAGAAGCGTCGTCCGTCGTTCCGGAAGCTGCTGAAGACGTCAGGAGTGAAGCTCGAAAACAAACTCAAAAACAGAACGTTTAAGAAACAAAATGCTGAAAAGAAACAGCGGAAAGAGCAGAAACGTCTGAGGAAAGCCCTGAAGAGCGCCACCAACAGCAAACCCCAGGAACTGCACGTCTTTGCCAAACGCCCAGGTACGACTGAAACATCGCTCTGACAACGAAACGTGTTTGTCTCCAAACTCAAACAAGCAGTTTGTCTGTAGAGAGTCTAGGGGGCGCTCTTCTACAGAATACAGTGTCTTTATATAAAAATCCTGTTGTATTTTTCTAATGGTAATGTTTGTGTGGATTAAACGGACCCCAAAAAAAGAATAAATTTTTTGTGTGTATTTATAAAGTGCTTTTCTAGGCAACAAGGGGCGTGTCTACGGACAAAACCACATTTCACTTCACTTGACGTCCAGTGAAGTGAGGATAAAGCTGGAGGAACCCCAAGGCCGTTAAGAGCGGTTTTATTAAAACGAGTACAAACGACAGTAGTATGGCAATAGTAATAGAGTAACAATACTCAAGCTGAGGTGAAATAAAAGCATGAATAATATTTCCAGGTCAGACTTTTAAACTGTGGATGAACACCAACATAATTGTTTGTTTGCAGTGCTAGTGTAGTGACTCTAGGTGGCGCTCTTCGGTTTCAGATGAGGAGGAGCAGGAGCAGTTCCTGGAGGAGCTTCCCTCAGACATGTTGGAGGAGGAGGATCTTCTGCAGATGAAGGCCATGGCACAGAAAGCGTCCTTCATCACCAGAGACCTGTCCTCAAGGTGACGCCCTGACCCCCGCGCCCCGACCCTTGACCCCCGCGCCCCGACCCCCGCGCTGATAAGGATATTTTCGGGAGCTTTCACACCTGTTTTTCATCGAGACGGAGCGCACGAATGAATCCTAATTGTGATTACAATTATGACATGAGTATTTTCCATAATGGAGCATTGAACTGTTTTTGTAGAGTCCATGGATCATTTTGTCCAAAATCCATTATTTTAATTGACTGTAAATTGCGTATCGTTAGCCTCACAGTGCAAGCAACTAAACTAAATGAAGTTGTGAACATTTGGAGTTGATATGTTTCTGTTGTTCATCTGTTACGTTCCCGTTTCTTTCAGCGCTCCGGTTCACAGCACCAAAAAGAGAAGGTCTGAGCTTCTGCGAAATCTGGAAAAAGTCCCACGAAAAATGACCAAAACTGAAGAGAGAGAAGTGATTCACCTTCTGCCAATAAAAGACAAGAGAGGAGTGATTCCACAGTGTGTGGAGAGAGGTAAACAAGAGGAGTGAGAGTGTGTGGAGAGGTAAACAAGAGGAGTGAGGTAAACAAGAGGAGTGAGTGTGGAGAGAGGTAAACAAGAGGAGTGAGAGTTTGGAGAGAGGTAAACAAGAGGAGTGAGAGTGTGGAGAGAGGTAAACAAGAGGAGTGAGAGTGTGTGGAGAGAGGTAAAACAAGAGGCAGTGAGAGTGTGGAGTGGGAGGTAAACAAGAGGAGTGAGTAAACAAGAGAGTGAGTGTGGGAGAGAGGTAAACAAAGAGGAGTAAAGGATGAGTTTTGAGAGAGGTAAACAAGAGGAGTGAGTGTGTGGCAGAGAGGTAAACAAGAGGAGTGAGAGTGTGTGGAGAGGGTAAACAAGAGGAGTTGAGAGTGTTGGAGAGGTAAACAAGAGGAGTAGAGTGTGGGGAGAGGTAAACAAGAGGAGTAGTGAGTGTGAGAGAGGTAAACAAGAGGAGTGAGAGTGTGGGGAGAGGAGGTAAACAAGAGGAGTGAGAGTGTGAGGGCAAGAGAGGTAAACAAGAGGAGTGAGAGTGTGGGGAGAGAGGTAAACAAGAGGAGTGAGGAGTGTGGGAGAGAGGTAAAACAAGAGGAGTGAGAGTGTGGAGAGAGGTAAAACAGAGAGGAGAGGATGGGGAGAGGGTAAACAAGAGGAGTGAGTGTGTGGAGAGAGGTAAACAAGAGGAGTGAGAGGTGTGGAGAGAGTAAACAAGAGGAGTGAGTGTGGAGAGAGGTAAACAAGAGGAGTGAGAGTGTGGAGAGAGGTAAACAAGAGGAGAACGAGAATAGGAGAGTGTGGAGCAGAGGTAAACAAGAGGAGTGAGAGTGTGGAGAGGAGGTAAACAAGAGGAGTGAGTGTGTGTGGAGAGAGGTAAACAAGAGGAGTGAGTGTTGTGTGGAGAGAGGTAAACAAGAGGAGTGAGTGTGTGTGGAGAGAGGTAAACAAGAGGAGTGAGAGTGTGTGGAGAGAGGTAAACAAGAGGAGTGAGGTAAACAAGAGGAGCGAGAGTGTGTGGAGTGGGTAAACGAGGAGTGAGGTAAACAAGAGGACGTGAGTGTGTGGCAGAGAGCGGTAAACAAGAGAGTGAGTAAGTGTGTGGAGAGAGTAAACAGAGGAGTGAAGGTAAACAAGAGGTAGCGAGAGTGTGTGGAGAAGAGATAAAACAAGAGGAGTGAGTGTGTGGAGAGAGGTAAACAAAGAGTGAGTGTGGTGGAGAGTTAACAAGAGGATGTGAGTGTGTGGAGTGAGGTAAACAAGAGGAGTGAGTGTGTGTGAGAGAGGTAAAACAAGAGGAGTGAGGTGTGTGGAGAGGTAAACAGAGAGGAGTGAGGTAAACAAGAGGAGTGAGTGTGGAGAGAGGTAAACAAAGAGATGAGGAGTGTGGAGAGAGGGTTAAACAAGAGGAGTGAGAGTGTGGAGAGAGGTTAAACAAGAGGAGTGAGAGTGTGGTGGAGAGAGGTAAACAAGAGGAGTGTGGAGTGAGCGTAAACAAGAGGAGTGAGTAAACAAGAAGGAGTGGGGTGTGGAGAGAGGTAAACCAAGAGGAGAGAGTTAAACAAGAAGGAGGTGAGTGTGTGGAGAAGAGGTAAAACAGGGAGAGGCGAGGACGTACCGAAGTAGTGTGAGAGAGGTAAACCAAGAGGAGTGTGAGTGTGTGGAGAGGTAAACAAGAGGAGTGAGTGTGATGGAGAGGTAAAACAAGAGGAGTGAGATGTGGGGAGAGAGGTAAACAAGAGGATTGAGGATGTGGGGAGAGAGGTAAACAAGAGGAGTGAGAGTGTGGGAGAGAGGTAAACAAGATGAGTGAGAGTTGTGTGGAAGAGGTAAACAAGAGGAGTTGACGAGTTGTGTGGAGCAGAGGAAACAAAGAGAGTGAGGAGTGTGTGTAGAGAGTAAACAAGAGAGGTGAGAGTGTGGTGAGAGAGGTAAACAAGAGGAGTGAGATGTGTGGAGAGAGGTAAACAAGGAGAGAGTGAGTGTGTGTGGAGAGAGTAAAACTAAACAAAAGAGGTGGAGAGAGTGGAGAGAGGTAAACAAGAGGAGTGTGTGAGAGTGGAGAGTGTGTGTGGAGAGAGGTAAACAAGAGGAGTGAGTGTGTGTGGAGAGAGTAACAGAGAGTGAGTGTTGTGGAGAGAGTAAACAAGAGGAGGGTTGAAGGTAAAGAATGTGGTGTGTAGAGATAACAAGGAGATTGTGGAAGAGGTAAAAAAGCGTGAGTGTGTGGGATAAAAAGAGAGTGAGAGTTGTGACGAGGTAAAGAGGGTGATGTGGGGAAGAGAGGTAAACAGAGGAGTGAGGTGGTGGAGAGGGGTAAACCAAAGGATGATGTGTGGAAGGTAAACAAGAGGAGTGATTGTGGAAGAGGTTAAACAAGAGGAGTGCAAGTGTGTGGAGAGAGGTAAACAGATGGAGGTCGAAGAGGTAAAAGAAGCAAGTAACAAGGAGCGAGAGCTGGTTGTGGAGGAGGAAAACAAGAGGAGTGAGTAAGTGATGGATGGAGTGGTTAGAGAGGTAAACAAGAGAGTGAGGTCTGTGGGTGGTAACGGAGAGGAGGTAAACAAAGAGAGATTGTGGCGAGAGTAAACAAAGTGGGTTTTGAGAGTAGGAGTGATGTGGAGAGGTAAACAAGAGCGAGTGACTGTGATAGTAACAGGGGATTGGAGAGGTAAACAAGAGGAAGTGAGGTAAACAAGAGGAGTGAGTGTGTGTGGAGAGAGATAAACAAGACGAGTGAAGTGTGTGGAAGGGGTAAACAAAGAGGAGTGAGTGTGGTGGAGAAGAGGTAAACAAGAGGAGTGAGGTAAACAAGAGGACGAGATGCGTGTGCAGAGAGGTAAACAGAGGAGTGAGAGTGTGTGGAGAGAGTAAGCAAGAGGAGTGAGGTAAACAAGAGGAGCCGAGAGTGTGTGAGTGGGGTAAAACAAGAGGAGTGAGGTAAACAAGAGAGTGAGGTGTGGAGAGAGGTAAACAAGAGGATAGCGTGGTTGTGGAAGGAGAGGTAAACAAGAGGAGTGAGGTTAAAACAAGAGGAGTCTGAGAGCTGTGTGAAGAGAGATAAACAAAGAGGATGGGTGGAGAGGTAACAGAGTGTGTGGGAGAGAGGTTAAACAAAGGATGAGGGTGAGTACAAGAGGGAGTGTGTGAGGAGTAAAAAAGAGTGAGTAACAAGAGGAGTGCATGTGTGTGGAAGTGTAACAGGAGTGGAAGGGTAAAACAGAATGATGTGAGGAGGTAGGAGTAGTAAACGAGAGCAGAGTTGCTTGGAGAGAGGTAAACAAGAGAGTGAGAGTGTGTGGAGAGAGGAACAGAGGTAGTAAACAAACGGAGAGTTGAGGGGTAACACAAGAGGAGGACAAAGAGTGAGTGATGTGCGAGGAGGTAAAAAAGGAGTGATTGGTGGGGTAAACAAGAGGAGTGAGGTAAAACAGAGAGGAGATTGTGGAAGGATGAAACAAGAGAGTGAGTTGTGTGAGAGAGGTAAACAAGAGGAGTGAGTGATGTGAGAGAGTTGTAAACAAGGAGATGAGGAGGTAAACAAGAGGAGTCGAGTGTGTGGAGAGAGTATAAACAGAGAATGAGTGTGTGGAGAGAGGTAAACAAGAGAGTGAGTGTGTGGAGAGAGTAAACAAGAGCGACGGTGAGTGTGTTGGCAAGTGAGGTAAACAAGAGGAGTGAGTGTGTGGAGCAGAGGAACAAGAGGATGTGAGGTAGTAAACAAGAGGAGTGTGTGTGGAGAGAGATAAACAAAGGAGTAGTGTGTGGAGAGGGGTAAACAAGAGGAATGAGGCTGTGAGAGAGAGGTAAACAAGAGGAGTGAGGGTAAACGAGAGAGCGAAGTGCGTTGTGGAGAGAGGTAAAACAGAGGAGTGAGAGTGTGTGGGAGAGAGGTAAACAAGAGGAGGAGTAAACAAGAGGAGCGAGGTGTGTGGGAGAGAGATAACAAGAGGAGTGAGTGTGTGAGAGAGAAACAAGAGGAGTGAGTGTGTGAGAGAGGTTAAACAAGAGGAGTGAGTTGTGGAGTGAAGGCTAAACAAAGAGGATGAGTGTGGGAGAGAGGTAAACAAGAGGAGTGAGGAAACAAGAGGAGTAGTGTGTGTGGAGAGCAGAATAAACAAGAAAGTGAGTGTGTGGAGAGGGGTTAAAACAAGAGGAGTGAGTTGTGTGGAGAGAAGGTAAACAAGAGGAGTAGAGGTAAACAAGGAGGAGCGAGAGTGCGTGTGGAGAGAGGTAAACAAGAGGAGTGAGAGTGTGCTGGGAGCAGAGGTAAACAAAGATGACCGAGAGTGTGTGGAGTGGGGTAAACAAGAAAGTCGAGTGAGGTAAAACAAGAGATGTGATTTAGAGAGGAACAAAGGGAGTGAGTGTTGTGGAGAGAGGTAAACAAGAGGAAGTGAGGTTAAACAAGAGGCGTGAGAGTGATGTGGAGAGAGATAAAACAAGAGAGTGAGTTGTGGAGAGAGGGTAAACAAAACGAAGTGAGTGTTTGTGGTAAGTTGAGGTAAACAAGAGGAGGTGAGTTGTGGAGTGAGGTAAACAAAAGAGAAGTAGTGTGTGGAAAGAGGTAAACAAGAGGAGTAGGGTAAACAAGAGAGTGGAGTTGTGGGAGAGAATAAACAAGCAGTATGAGTGTGTGTGAGAGGGGTAACAAAGAGGAGTGAGTGTGTGGAGAGAGGTAAACAAGAGGAGTGAGGTAAACAAGAGGAGCGAGATTGTGCGTGTGGAGAGAGGGTAAATGAGAGGAGCGAGAGTGTGTGGCAGAGAGATAAACGAGAGATGAGTGTGGTGAGTGAGGCTAAACAAGTAGGAGTGAGTGTGTGGAGTGAGTAATCAAGAGGAGTGAGTGTGTGGAGAGAGGTTTAAAACAAGAGGAGTGCGAGGTAAACAAGAGGAGTGAGTGTGTGGAGAGAGATAAATGAGAGGAGCGAGAGTGTGTGGAGAGAGGTAAACAAGAGGAGTGAGGTAAACAAGAGGAGTGAGTGTGTGGAGAGAGGGTAAACAAGAGGAGTGAGTGTGTGTGGAGAGGGGTAAACGAGAGGAGTGAGAGCAGTCTCTCCAAATCAGGAGAGTCTGGAACGGAGAGAGATCTGGGCAAAACGATTATAGTTTCAGTCCTTTTGACTTAGACTTAAGTCTGGATCAGAGTCCATTTTTCAAGATCTTTATCATGGAGAAAAGAGGAGTGTCGTTTTTCTCTAAGATTTTTGATAGTTCTTTATGGAGGACCACACCCTAAATAGCTGAGATTCTGTTTGCCATTTAAATGGGGAAGTCTAAAGGACAGAGGGGGGCGCCAGTGAGAGAGAATCTGTTTTTTGCACATTGTATCTAAACATTGGACCAATGTCATGAAGGAAATGCGTCACGTTAGGTTTGGACATTTCTGGTTTTGTCAAATATAATAGAACATCGTCCACTAACACCAGTTAAAATGCTTCAAAAATTCATTTCAACAAACAACGAAAAAAAACAAACTTTCAGTCAATTTTATTCATAAAGAGCATTTAAAGCAACCACAACGGCCCAAAGTGCGGTAACAAAGGCGTTTCCAGCAAACATACAAGGCATGCAAAGGCTAGCTAAAATATGCTCTTGCCGACGGGGTTGTTTGTCTCGAATTACCTCATGCTCTTACCGACGGGGTCGTTTGTCTCGATTCACCTCATGCTCTTACCGACGGGGTCGTTTGTCTCGATTCACCTCATGCCCTTACCGACGGGGTCATTTGTCTCGATTCACCTCATACTCTTACCGACGGGGTCGTTTGTCTCGATTCACCTCATGCTCTTACCGACGGGGTCGTTTGTCTCAATTCAAAAGCACAAACCATATCCGTGACAAACGACTAAATTCAATCCCGGGTTTAATTCGTATCAAACGCTCCAGCGCTGACTCAGATGTTTAAACAGAATAAACCATGTTAATCAGTGTTCAATCAAATGTAACTCTGTCACAGTGATGAAGCGACAGGAAGAGGAGGAGCCTGAAGAGGAGGAGCCACAGCAGGAACAGGAAGCCACTGACCAATGCGGTAAGACTGAGAGGACGATGGTTTGGTCCTGATTCGCTTTAGAATCAAAAGGTTTTTGAACAAACATCACAAACACAGTTTAGTGTGAAATAAAAAGACTTTGCAGTTAAATGTACAGATGTAGTGCAGAAAGTGAGTGAGCTCACATGAAGTCTCCATAGTAACCAGACGGGTCCCAGAACCCTGGAGACGTACAGGACCTGCAGAGATGGAAGTCTGCAGCCGATCAACTTCCCAGCAGAGGGCGCTGTAGTCTGTGTTTGTACATTCATGCCAATATGTTTGAGTTAACTTTATAAATAATATAACATTTTTATATTTGGTAAAGAGCATTGGTTTCAATGATGGCGTAATGATCTCGTGCACGATCTGGACTTGAGAACTTTGTCCAGAATCGCATGAGCTCTGGTTCCTCCTTTCAAATCTGAGATGATCATTCTGTTAAACACAGCAGCAACAATATGTGTCGACAATAGAGGTCAATATATTCCCAGTGTTGGCAAGTAACTGAATGCAGGTATCTCAAATACTTAGAAACTCAAAGCTGATCGAATCCTGTCGTGTGCTTTGTGTTTGTTTCACTGTTTGTTCTGCATTTATTTATCTGATTTAGGCAAACGCCAGTGTTTCCTCTCTCAGGGTCAGGGCAGTTTAGAGCCTAAATTACATGCTCAAATATTTGTACTTGTATTTAGTTACTTCCTAACTCTGTTTAGCACATTAAGAATGTAATGAGCATTCTTTAAAATATAACATGGCTTTAACCAACGACATCATCAGATAAATGTACAGAACAGTTTTCCTGCTGTTGCTCCGCGGCGCTCTGCTCAGGCGAGACCCCCTGAAGCTGAGACCCCCTGAAGCTGAGACCCCCTGAAGCTGAGACCCCCTGAAGCTGAGACGCGCCCCCCCCTGAACCAACTCAATAACTGTCTTTATAAGAGACATTTTAACACATTGTCTTATTCTATTGTAATACTCTCTTCTTTCCAGCAGAGGCAGAGCTGAGCCCGGAGCAGAGAGAGATGCGTCTGACTCAGAGGAAACAGCAGATGGCAGCACTGGCCTCAGCTGTGATTGCAGACCCTAACAACAGCGTGAGTCTGCGCCTGGCACCGGGCCTGGCACCGGGCCTGGCACCGGGCCTGGCACCGGGCCTGGCACCGGGCCTGGCACCCTAACTTTGTCTCCATTAAAGCTGCACTTCTATGTAAACATTATTTATATGAATGGAGCGCATCTTTGATGACATTTTGATTTATAATGTTCTTTTTGGGCGCGATCTTCAGGTCTGGATGACCTACAGATGCCTATAGTAGAACACCTCCCCCCTGGAGGAGGAGTATGGCGAAGTGGGCGGGGGAAGGACACTCATGTTTTTATATTTGTATTCTCAGATAAAGCGTCTGAAAGAGCTCCGGGCGATGCTTTCTGAGGCCGACACGTCGATCGCTGTGACGGTGAAGAAGCTCGTGATGGTTTCACTCACTGAGGTTTTTAAAGACGTCGCTCCAAGCTTCAAGATCAGACCTTTGAGCACCGCCGAGAGGAGCGCCAAGGTACTGCTCCTGTCGCTCTCGCTCGCTCCTGTCGCTCACCTGTCTCTCTCTCGCTCCTGTCGCTCACCTGTCGCTCTCTCGCTCCTGTCGCTCACCTGTCTCTCTCTCGCTCCTGTCGCTCACCTGTCGCTCTCTCTCGCTCCTGTCGCTCTCTCACTCCTGTCGCTCGCCTGTCTCTCACTCGCTCCTGTCGCTCGCCTGTCTCTCTCTCGCTCCTGTCGCTCTCTCGCTCCTGTCGCTCACCTGTCTCTCTCTCGCTCCTGTCGTTCAGGTGAAGAAGGAGACTCAGGCGCTCAGAGAGTTTGAGGAAGGACTTCTCAGTCAGTACAAGTTTTACCTGGAGGATCTGGAGCAGATCATCTCAGGTATCAACCATCACAACACAACCCCCCCCAATCACAACAACCACAACCCCCCCATCACAACCACAACCCCCCCATCACAACATCACAACCCCCCCCCATCACAACCACCGCACCCATCTCGCCCAAGTTCGGTTATAGTCTCAGTCCAGTACGTCAGAGATTGCTGAAATTCCGCCCATTATTTGAAGTTCAAGTTTTGTTTATCCTTTTTAAAGATGAAGATGTGATCAACAAGATCACATCTTCCCCCGATGAAGACTAGTTTCATTCCCCCGATGAAGACTAGTTTCATTCCCCCGATGAAGACTAGTTGCTCTAAATGGGTTAGCAGCCTCCGACGTCCCTTTGTGTGAAGAACACTCCCTCTCAAAATAATACTGCACTTTTGAAGTATTTTGTGGCGAATGTTCTAATTTAATATCCTGATCCGCCACAGACTGGCGCGGCAGCCGGACGAAGCGGGTCCAGACTGTGTCCTTGGACTCGTACCGAGGTCTGGCTCTGGTCTCAGTGAAGTGTCTTTGTGAACTTCTCCTGAATCTGACGCACTTCAATTTCCATAACAACATCATCGTGGTCCTGGTGCCGCTCATGAACCATCAGGACAAAGAGGTACTGAACCGGGACCCGACCGCGCCTGTGCCGGGACCCGACCGCACCTGAACCCTGTCTAACCCTGTTGTCCACAGGTCTCAGATCTGGTGTGTGGATCATTTCGGGAGCTCTTCGTTCAGGACAAAGTGGGCGGAGCCTCGTTAGCAGCTGTCAGAGTCATTTCAGGACTCGTCAAAAGTCACAACTTCAACCTGAGACCAGAGGTGAGCACGGGAGGGCATCTGAGTCTAACCCTAATGTCTGTATGCACTGAACACATACAAAAGACCCTTTATAACAGACTGTGTCACATATTTACATGTTTAACTCTTCAGGTGCTGCAGACGCTGTTGTCACTCAGGATCAAAGAGGTGCAGATGAAGAGAGACATCGAGCAAACGGCGCCGAAACACAGAGTCATGAACAACAAGGACAAGAGGAAGAACCTGTCACGGATGCAGAGGAAGGTGAGAGGTGGAGGAGGAGGAGGAGGAGGAGGAGGAAGAGGAAGGTGAGAGGTGGAGGAGGGAGGTGAGAGTGGAGTGAGTAGTGGAGGGAGGTGAGAGGTGGAGGAGGTGAGAGGTGAGGAGAGGGAGGTGACATGTGGAGGAGGAGGAGGTGGAGGGAGGTGAGAGGTGAGGGAGGTGAGAGGTTGATGAGGAGGAAGGTGAGAGGTAGATGAGGAGGAAGCTGAAACGAGGAGGAAGAGGAGGGGCCGAGGGGGAGTAAGGTGAGACAAGGAGGGCGAGGTGGAGGTTGACGAGAGGGAGGTGCACACATGCCATGAGTTCCCATGGGTTAGGGCCACTTGAAACGTGAACATTTTGGGCGTTTCATTCTCAGCGTCAAGTTCATCAATACTACACACGACCCCCCCGACCTCTGGGATTTAAACTAATAATATTCACCAACATTTACACGACCTCTGGGATTTAAACTAATAATATTCACCACATTTACACGACTCTGGGATTTAAACTAATATTCACCACATTTACACGACCTCTGGGATTTGAACTAATTTTCACACATTTACACACGACCTCTGGGGTTTGAGCTAAAAAATTCACCACATTTACACGACCTCTGGGGTTTGAGCTAATAATATTCACACATTTACACGACTCTGGGGTTTGAGAACTAATATTCACACATTTACACGACCTCTGGGGTTGAGCTAATAATATTCACCACATTTACACGACCTCTGGGTTTGAACTAATTAATATTCACCACATTTACACGACTCTTGGGTTTGAGCAATAATATTCACGCAACATTTACACGACCTCTGGGATTTAAACTAATAAATTAATACATCGACTCTGGATTTAAACTAATATCACACACATTTAACGACCTCTGGGATATTAAACTAATATTCACCACTTACATTAACGACCTCTTGGGATTTGAGCTAATATATTTTACACACATTTACACAACCTCTGGGTTTGAGCTAAAATCACCACATTACACAACTCTCTGGGGTTTGAGCTAATAATATTCACCCACATTTACACGACCTCTGGGGTTTGAACTAATAATATTCACCACAATTTACACGACCAGGTTTTGAGCTAATAATATTCACACATTAC
Source organism: Chaenogobius annularis (assembly GCA_015082035.1). Taxonomy (NCBI): domain Eukaryota; kingdom Metazoa; phylum Chordata; class Actinopteri; order Gobiiformes; family Gobiidae; genus Chaenogobius; species Chaenogobius annularis. The sequence continues at coordinate 13,936 of BJKM01001003.1, read as the reverse complement.
ACGACCTCTGGGGTTTGAACTAATAATATTCACCACATTTACACGACCTCTGGATTTTAACTAATATTCAACCACATTTACACGACCTCTGAGATTTGACTAATAATGTTCACCACATTTACACGACCTCTGGGATTTAACTAATATTCACCACATTTACACGACTCTGAGATTTGAGCTAATATTCCCACGATTTACACGACCTCGAGGGTTTGCGCTAATAATATCCACACATTTACGCGACCACTGGGATTTGAGCTAATAATTCACCACATTTACGCGACCTCTGGTGGTTTGAGCTAACTAATATTCACCACATTTACCACGACCTCTGGGATTTGAACTAATAATATTCACCACAATTTACAGTTTCACTGTAAAAAAAGTGTTGAGGCCTTTGGTTTGTTGTGTTTCAGTGGAAAAAGGCAGAGGAAAAGCTGCAGAAGGAGCTGCTCGAGGCCGAGGCCACAGAGTCTAAAGAGAAGAAACTCAAACTGGTGAGTACGGAAACCGACTAAAACCGGACTAAACCCGGACTAAACCCGGACTAAAACCCGGACTAAACCCGGACTAAACCCCGGACTAAACCCGGACTAAACCCGGACTAACCCATAAACTCGACTCTGTTTGCAGCACACTGAGGTCTTGAACGTGATCTTTGTGATTTACTTTCGGATTCTGAAAAAGTCCCAGAAGTCTGCGCTTCTCCCGGTCGTTTTGGAGGGTTTGGCACAGTGAGTTCTGCCCTCCGATTGGTCCATGCAGCTGTCATCACTCTGCTTTCCAATGACAAACCTGTTTTCTCCTCAGTTTTGCTCATCTCATAAATCTGGAGTTTTTTGATGACCTCGTCTCTGCTGCCAGCAGCTCATCCAATCAGGAGTGAGTATTTACTCAGGGTGGCAGGGGAGGAGCGCGAGAAGGTGTGGGAGGAGCGGCGGAGAAGGGTGTGGGAGGAGCGGCGGAGAAGGGTGTGGGAGAGGGCGAGAAGTGGGGAGGAGCGGGGGCGGAGGACGGGGAAAGGGTGTGGAGGAGCGGGGGCGGAGGAGCGGGGGAGAAAGGGTGTGGGAGGAGCGGGGGAGAGGGTGGGTAAGGGTGTGGGAAGGAGCGGAGAGCGGGGTAGAAGGGTGTGGGGAGCGAGGAGCGGGGTAAGAAGGGTGTGGGAGGAGCGAGGAGGGGGGAAGAAGGGTGTGGAGGAGCGAGGAGGGGGGAGAAGGTGTGAGGAGCGAGGAGGGGGAAGAAGGGTGTGGGAGGAGCGGAGGGGGAGAAGTGTGGAGGAGAGGGAGGGGGAGAGGTGTGGGAGAGCGGGGGCCGAAGGATAAAGAGTGATGTTCCTTTTTCTCAGGATCTGTCAAATCGAGAGTCTCCACTGCATACCAGACGGTCTTCACCATTTTATCAGGACAAGGTCAGTGTCTCTTCCTCCAACCCCTTTTACCTGGCTCTAACCCCCTTTTACCCTGGCTTCTAACCCCTTTTACCCTGGCTCTAACCCCCTTTACCCTGGCTCTTAACCCCCTTTTACCCTGGCTCTAACCTCCCTTTTACCCTGGCTCTAACCCCCTTTTACCCCTCGCTTACCCTCTCTAACCCCCTTTTACCACTTCCCTAATCCCCTTTTACCCCCCTTTAACCCCCCTTGACCCTTGCCCCCTAACCCCCTTACCTTGCCCACTCCTATACCCTTGCCCCTAACCCCCTTTTACCCTTGCCCCTAACCGCCCTTTAACCCTTGCCCCTAACCCCTTTTACCCTTGCCCCTAACACCCCTTAACCCTGCCCCAACCCTCATTTACCCTTCGCCCTAACCCCCTTTTACCTTGCCCTAACCCCCTTTACCTTGCCCTATCCCTTTACCCTTTACCACCCCTTTTCACCCTTGCCCTTACCCCCTTTTACCCTTGCCCTAACCCTACCCTTCCACCCTTTACCTTGCCCTAATCCCTTTTACCCTTGCCTAATCCCCTTTTACCCCCTTTAACCCCTTTACCCTGCCCCTAACCCCTTTACCTTGCCCTAACCCCTTTACCCTTGCCCTCTAACCCCCTTAGTTTACCCTTTACCCTTGTTACCCTTGCCCTACCCCTTTTACCCGCCCTAACCCTTTACCTTGCCCTAACCCCCTTTTACCCTTGCCCCTAACCCCCTTTTACCCTTGCCCTAACCCTTTTACCCTTGCCCTAACCCTAAGTATGAGTGCTTTTGTCTGGGCTTTTAACTTCCGTGTTTAACTTTTTACGTGATATCATCTTTTGGAGGGCAAAGTTCACGAGAGCGAACTGAGCTTTTTTATCATTTGTGTCAAAATGTGAATGACCTCGAGGGTGAAGACCGGGACTCGCTCTAAATACAGTTTCAGTGCTTTAATGACGAGAGGAACAATATAAATAAAAAAAGGGTTAAAGCTCCTGAAAGTCCTTTAAACCCGATCTTTTGTTTCCTCGTCTTTTTCAGGCGACGTTCTGAACATCGACCCGCTGAAGTTCTACTCTCAGCTGTACTCGGTGCTGCTGCAGCTGCACGCAGGTCTGCACCCTCCCCCCCTGCACCCTCCCCCCCCGCACCCTCCCCCTCTGCACCCTCCCCCCTGTTTTGATTTCAAGATGTGAACAAGTATAACTGACCAATCAGTGTCCTTCTCTCGCGATGTGGGTCTGGGCTTGCGTTAGCAACAGGGTCTTTGTTAGCGACGGCATCTCATCTTCATTATTCAAACAGGGAAAGACCTTTTATGGGCGTTCAACACATGACCAAAAGTCATCAAATCATGCAAAGCGTGAGCACTGGTGTAGGTGGGGTCCCTGGGTGAGGCGCCGTCCGGTCCCCTGGGTGAGGGCGGTCTCTGGTATACAGTGGAATGAAAGCCCCCTCAGGATTTATGCCTTTAATGTATATTTGACATAAACATTTTGTTTATTGTTTATTAGGCTCCACTAATGAAGACGTGTTGATTGCTCTGCGCTGTGTGGACGCCATGTTCCCTCGACGACGGAAACATGTGACCCTCCAGAGAGTGATGTCATACCTGAAGCGTCTGAGCACGCTCAGTCTGCACACGCTTCCCAACGCGCAGCGTCGCCATTTTAGCCGCCAACAGGACATTACTGCAGGTACAAATGGTTAAAGTCTTGGAAGTATTATAGGTCTGAAGATGAAGTCAAGATTGTGGAGCACTGCGGGAAGAGGGGCGGCGGGGACGGGGCGGGCGGGGGAGCAGGGGGCGGGCCGGGGGAGCAGGGGGTGGGCAGGGGAGCAGGGGGCGGGGTTTGGGTTAACCCTTAAAGTTAATGATGTGAAAATAGAAAAGAATCTTTTCCAAATCTGACTTTTGTGAAAGCTGTAGTTGTCGGCACCTGTTGGCGGTTTGTTTCCTCAAAAAAAATGCATTGATGCTCATTGGTAGAATGCTTTCTGCGAGGGGGAGTGTCTTATCCATGGCTACACTTTGAGCTGCTTTAACACGCCCCTAACACGCCCCTAACCTTCAGACTTTCCCGCGCTGCGACGCTCTGCTCGACACTGAGGTTCAGGGCAGCGGCTGTTTCCTCCCAGAACTCAACGAACCCGAGCACTGCCACGCCCACAACACCACGCTGTGGGAGCTCCGCCCCCTGCAGGTAAGACACGCTGTGGGAGCTCCGCCTCCTCGTGGGGCTTGACGTTTCAGTTCAAACATCTGTAGTTTCCATGTTCTGAGCTGCAGCGATCCATTTATTTTGGTAATCGAGAATCGAAAAAAAAAATTACGCTGTAAAACAATTTTTAAAGCATATTCAGTATTTTTTATAGTTCATAGTAATACACAAATAAAGTGCTTCTGCTTCAAATAACATGTTTCATTCTTTTGTAGAAAAAATTCAGTTGTCGTCTGGACTCGAAGTGGATTCTAAAACTGGGTCCAAATGACAACTGAATTTTTCTACAATGGAACACTCCGGGACCAATGTTTCAGGCTTATGGGTTAGTTACTCTACACATGTGGGTTAGGGGTTAACCCTAACCCTAACCCTAGCCCCTCGGCGTGGACTCTGTTTCATCCCCGGCCCCCGTGCTCTTTCACCTGACTAAACTGCACTCTTGGTGTGTAGTCATATTTAATAAACTTAGTCATCGAGTTGTGTGTTTGTTTCAGAGACATTTCCACCCGACCGTCCGGACTCTGGCGTCTCACCTGAGCCACGGCGCTCCGACCGAAGGCTCCAAGGCTCTGAGCGCAGATCTGAGCCGGAGGTGAGGGTCCTGCGGCGCACTCGACCACAGCTTGAATACTAGAGTATCACACACTTAACACTACAATACAACACCCGAGTAAACTAGAGCATCACACTCATTAGACCCTGACCCCCCCTGTAGACCCCCCCCCTGACCCCCCCCTGTAGACCCTGACCCCCCCCCTGTAGACCTGACCCCCTGACCCTGACCCCCCCTGTACCCTGACCCCCCTGTAGACCCCCCCTGTAGACCCTGACCCCTATTCTCTGAGCAGAGCCAGTAGTTCCAATATATTGGTCTTAGAACTACATCATGGGTTAGGGGTCAGGGTTAATGGTCAGGGTTAGGGGTCAGGGTTAATGGTTAGGGGGTCAGGGGTCAGGGGTTAGGGTTTTCTTGTGCTAACGATACTTGTATAACTTTAAAACAGCTAAACATTGTAAATAAATGCAAGTCCTGAGCTTTAAAACGAGCTTTCACACGTTGAACTGTGCAGGCCGCCTGAGGACCTGTTTGAAGACTACAGCATGAAAGACATGAACTTCAACCCCCCAGTGCCCAGCCAATCAGCAGCCAGGAAGAAACGGGTGAGTCTGCTCAGCCAATCAGCAGCCAGGAGGAAACGCAAACACATATCGTGGATGTTGAACGAGTCCAATAACGACCTTCTTAATGAACTTCTGCATCTTTGGACTGAAGAGAATCATTTAACCTTTTTGTCTCTCATTCAGGAGCACTTTGGTGTCGGACCCTCTTTTCTGGACAAAGACTTGCAGAAACTCATTAATCAGGCTCTGACCTCCCTAAGTGAGGGGGCGGAGCCTTCACCTGGCGTGGCACACCTCCCCTGAAAGAGACTCTGGGTTCTGAACTGAGCGGCCTCGAGTCTCCTGCACATCCGACCCCTAAACGTGCAGTGGACTCCAGGGGGCGCTGTGGGACTCCAGGGGGCGCTGTGGGACTCCAGGGCGGCTGTGGACTCCAGGGGGCGCTGTGGGACTCAAGCATATATGGTTTGCTCTGTTAATATTGAAGCACGCAGCCGGGTGTCGCCCGGCCACGAGCCCGTGCTCCTGCCAGAATGATCATTCACTGAACCAAAATATAAATGCAATGCCTCAAATATTTTCCTTTTTGTTTTAGGAAACAGATGTAAATTTGGAAGAGACGCTTATAAAATAGATGTAAAATGGTAATTATTTACTGGTGTTTTACTTCCAAACGTCTGTCTAACGTCCAAAGGGTCACCAATAACCCTTTAAACCCAAACCAATAACCCTTTAAACCAATAACCCTAACTCTTAACTCTAACCCTGACCCAGTCTAATTCAGTTTGACTTCAAATTTGAAGTCAAACTGAATTAAACGGGGACGGACATGAGCTCTGCCCTGTAGGTCAGGGAGGCGACACTTCCTGCTCGCTCGTGGTGCTGAGGGACTCCTCCTTCTCCAGGGCCTCCAAGAGGGCTTTGCAACCCTAACCCCCCCCCCCCGGCCTGACCTGCATCCCTCCCCCGGCCAGCAGTGGGCCCAGGCCATCTGAAGAAGGCGGAGGGCTTCTGCAGCCGAATCCCCTTGGCCGAGTGGAAGAGGGGGTCCTTTTTGGACAGTGGCAGCAGGGGTTAGGGTTAGTACTCTCGTTTGTCCAGGGTGACGGTGGCATGGCCAAAGGATTTGGCCGTCTTGTGGGCCTCGACCTTACGAGACAGAAGAGACAATAAATGCAAAGTGACAGTCGAAAAGTTAAACTTTCCTCCACTTAAAAACGTACCAGATGCGGAAGCACGTGCCCCGTTTCCAGCTTTCAGACTCACGCACACTTTGGAGGGTCATCTCGCAGAAGACCACCGCCCGGTGGCCTGTGAGGATGGCCAAGTACCCCAAAATTAGGCCTTTAAAGAGATCGTGCCCCTGGGCGGTGGCCTCCATTGTTAGCTTCTCTAAAAATATAAAAACAGCCTGTTAAACCAAACTCAGAAATGACAAAAAGGTACAAGGTACATTTGGAAGGGTTAGGGTTCTTTTTTATCACTTTTGACTGGTTTAACAGGCTCCAAATCTACATTCATGCTCTAACCCTAACCCTACATTCATGCTCTAACCCACATGTGTCAAACTCCAGGCCCGCGGGCCAGATGTGGCCCGCCAGACGTTTTCATTTGGCCCGCCGAACATTTCTAGTTTATAATTATTCATTTCCAATAGATATATCGCGTTTTAATCGCTAGAACTACAATTCCCACAATACTTTGCAGCCGCTGCCCCTCCCCCGCGCTGTTTGCTGCCAGCTCAAGTGCCGAGGGACAGCGACCAGCGACACTCATCGCAGCAGGTTTAAAATGGAACACACCGGCAGCGATGACCTGTAGCGCTCTGCCCCAGGGCAGATCGTGAGAAACACGAGGAATAAAGAAAAGAGGCGGTTTTGTGGACGTTAGAGCTGTGCTAAAAGCGGCGCTAATGTGAAGCTAACAACAGAAAAACAAACTTCTTTGCTGACAACTCTGTGAGGAAAACATCCAAACCAGTTTAAACCTGGACAGATCCTGAGCCACAGGTAAAAACACAGGTCAGAGTGTGATAAAGTCTGAACTTGACAGAGTGAAGCTGCTTTGAGCTCATTTGAACCACATGAATAATTTGTCACTAAAATAAGCTTAAACTGTAAAAATAGTGAGCTCATATTGAGTTAGTGCAGCAACATTAACATGTCTGTGATACAAACATTTCATATCAGAATCATCTCACACGTCCATGTTCCTGCTGCTGCATGAATATGGACTCAGTGTCCACATAGAACTATTACTAAACTATATAACATTTGTTATATATTTTATTGTTTTACTTTTTACATTATGTTCGGCCCGCGACCCAACCTGAGCGTTGAAAAGCGGCCCCTGGCCCAAAATGAGTTTGACACCCCTGCTCTAACCCTTATTTAGGGATTTCTGTTTTGGCTGTTTGGATTCTAACCCTTGTTTGGTATTTACCTGGGTGGGTGGGTGTGTGTGTGTGTGTATATATGTGTATGTATATATGTGTGTGTGTGTATATACTATAAACCTTATCTGTCCCCCTGGACACAGAACAGGTTGGCCTCTAATAGAATATATTGTTTTCAGTATATAAGTGAAGTCTAGTACTCGTGATTAAATATGTAGTTTATGGTGTGGATATATTATATCAATGGTTATAGGCTTAAATATATAGTGTGATAAATGTATATATATATGTGTGTGTGTGTGTGTGTGTATATATATATATATATATATATATATATATATAAAAAAAAAAACCTCCTGAAGGAGTAATTATGAACAACCGTTACATCCACAGCTTTTCCCCAAAAGGGATGACTTTAGAGAAAAATGGGTCAGATTGAACGTGTGTAGGGGCGAGGCTTAGCCCCATTTAAGGTCCTGATGCCCTGGAGCACCACACCCATGGTCCTATCCTAGTGGAACTTGGGGGGCTGCATACTTAACACTTAGCCGCTAACTGTTTGTTGCCACCATTGGGTGTCCCAGTTAGGGCCCGAGTCAAAGTATCGCTGTAGGATCCGTCTGAACGGAGCCCTGTTAAGACACTATGGTGGGTTTGAGAAACTTTCCTACGTTCTATAGACCACCCAACCCCAGCATGGGTTAGCCTAACCCGAACCCCCAGGTTGCACCTAACCCTAACCAAAGGTCAAGACATAAGCATTGAGGAAACCGGGAGAGAGAAAAGCGTAAGGATCATTAAATTAAAGTCAGCGGCAAAGAGCCACGGGTCAAAGTAACGATCAAGGTCAAAGGTCAAGACTCAAGTATTATGGAAAGAGGGTTAGGGTTAGGGGAAAGAAGGAAGGAAAGGTAGAAGAATAAAATCAAAGAAAAACTAAAAGTCTAAAGCCGTAAATCAAAGGTCCAGGGCAAAGTCAAAGATGGGGGTTCGCGTTAGGGGGTCTGCGCATCACAAGCCACTTGAAAAATCTCATTGATTTCAATTGACTTAGAAATATCCATCTTTTTCTAACCCTGGACAACATTTGGAAATGTGTTTTCATGAGGTATTATAACATTTGAGAAATTACTTTAAACTATTTTAAATTTAAATGTGTGGTTGAGTTTGTATATTTTTTGACGATTTACTCTGTAATTGTGTTCTGTTTTTTGTGAATTTTTTTTGTTTGGGTACAATTAAAAAAAGATATCAAAAAAGATCTCATCTTACGTTCAATGAATTTAGGGTTATCGAATCCGGAGTCACATCTAGTAGACCGCCTCTCAAAACCTTTAACGTCGAGGGGCACCGGACCGCCACCTATCCGCTCGTCTCGGCCCCACCAACAACATATCCAAATCAGGGTTAGGCTAACCCTTACCCCCTAACCCCCAGAAGACCAACATTACAACGGGACGCTGTCTCCCCTTACGACCCCGAGAACGTGTTCGAGCCCTGATTTTCAAACAGACAATCAACTGCCCCAGGGGTCCGAGGAACTTTTCCACTCTGGATTATTGTAAAGGGTTTGAATTTGGTGAATCTAGGGTCAAAGGTCAAAAAAGGGCTTAAAAGGGTTCATGTTGGTTAGAGTTTAGGATAAGGGTTAACTCCACCGGGGGTCGAGGAAACTTTTTGACTCCGGATTCTGATAGAAGGTTCTCGGGACATGTGAGGGGCCAAATTCGGTCAATAGGTCACTCTGCAAGGTTAGGGTTAGGGCTAAGCAGGGTTGTGTTGCACACAAAGACTGTAGAAGGTTCTAACCCGATATTTAAGCCAGTCTATTGAACGTGATTTGGTTGATTTTTGACACTAATAACAGAACTTGCCTGCAGTTTCATGTTATGGCCACAAGGGGATGGTTTGAGATGACAGGAGAAGGGCAGGGGCAGGACTGATGGATGGAAGGAGTAGAGGCAGGAGAGAGGAAGGTACACGAGAAGTGACAGTAGCACTCATCTAGTCACACATGGAGGCAGCATGTAGATGAACTCAGGCTGGTGATGATCTCCTGGACAGTTTTGTCAGTTACAGGTGCAAAGTGAGTCAGCTCTAAGTGTGTAGGAGGTTTGAGGGTGATTTTCTGCCCTGAACTTTGTCATTAAAGAATAATGCAAACTCATTACACTTGGATGTGTTAGGTTAGAGGGTTAGAGGGTTAGGGGGTTTTAGGGTTAGAGGGTTAGGGTTAGTTAGGGTTAGGGTTAGGGTTAGGGGGGTTTTAGGGTTAGGGTTAGGGTTAGGGTTAGGGTTAGTTAGGGTTAGGGTTAGGGTTAGGGTTAGGGTTAGGGTTAGGGTTAGGGTTAGGGTTAGGGTTAGGGTTAGGGTTAGGGTTAGGGTTAGGGTTAGGGTTAGGGTTAGGGTTAGGGTTAGGGTTAGGGTTAGGGTTAGGGTTAGGGTTAGGGTTAGGGTTAGGGTTAGGGTTAGGGTAGGGTTAGGGTTAGGGTTAGGGTTAGGGTTAGGGTTAGGGTTAGGGTTAGGGTTAGGGTTAGGGTTAGGGTTAGGGTTAGGGTTAGGGTTAGGGTTAGGGTTAGGGTTAGGGTTAGGGTTAGGGTTAGGGTTAGGGTTAGGGTTAGGGTTAGGGTTAGGGTTAGGGTTAGGGTTAGGGTTAGGGTTAGGGTTAGGGTTAGGGTTAGGGTTAGGGTTAGGGTTAGGGTTAGGGTTAGGGTTAGGGTTAGGGTTAGGGTTAGGGTTAGGGTTAGGGTTAGGGTTAGGGTTAGGGTTAGGGTTAGGGTTAGGGTTAGGGTTAGGGTTAGGGTTAGGGTTAGGGTTAGGGTTAGGGTTAGGGTTAGGGTTAGGGTTAGGGTTAGGGTTAGGGTTAGGGTTAGGGTTAGGGTTAGGGTTAGGGTTAGGGTTAGGGTTAGGGTTAGGGTTAGGGTTAGGGTTAGGGTTAGGGTTAGGGTTAGGGTTAGGGTTAGGGTTAGGGTTAGGGTTAGGGTTAGGGTTAGGGTTAGGGTTAGGGTTAGGGTTAGGGTTAGGGTTAGGGTTAGGGTTAGGGTTAGGGTTAGGGTTAGGGTTAGGGTTAGGGTTAGGGTTAGGGTTAGGGTTAGGGTTAGGGTTAGGGTTAGGGTTAGGGTTAGGGTTAGGGTTAGGGTTAGGGTTAGGGTTAGGGTTAGGGTTAGGGTTAGGGTTAGGGTTAGGGTTAGGGTTAGGGTTAGGGTTAGGGTTAGGGTTAGGGTTAGGGTTAGGGTTAGGGTTAGGGTTAGGGTTAGGGTTAGGGTTAGGGTTAGGGTTAGGGTTAGGGTTAGGGTTAGGGTTAGGGTTAGGGTTAGGGTTAGGGTTAGGGTTAGGGTTAGGGTTAGGGTTAGGGTTAGGGTTAGGGTTAGGGTTAGGGTTAGGGTTAGGGTTAGGGTTAGGGTTAGGGTTAGGGTTAGGGTTAGGGTTAGGGTTAGGGTTAGGGTTAGGGTTAGGGTTAGGGTTAGGGTTAGGGTTAGGGTTAGGGTTAGGGTTAGGGTTAGGGTTAGGGTTAGGGTTAGGGTTAGGGTTAGGGTTAGGGTTAGGGTTAGGGTTAGGGTTAGGGTTAGGGTTAGGGTTAGGGTTAGGGTTAGGGTTAGGGTTAGGGTTAGGGTTAGGGTTAGGGTTAGGGTTAGGGTTAGGGTTAGGGTTAGGGTTAGGGTTAGGGTTAGGGTTAGGGTTAGGGTTAGGGTTAGGGTTAGGGTTAGGGTTAGGGTTAGGGTTAGGGTTAGGGTTAGGGTTAGGGTTAGGGTTAGGGTTAGGGTTAGGGTTAGGGTTAGGGTTAGGGTTAGGGTTAGGGTTAGGGTTAGGGTTAGGGTTAGGGTTAGGGTTAGGGTTAGGGTTAGGGTTAGGGTTAGGGTTAGGGTTAGGGTTAGGGTTAGGGTTAGGGTTAGGGTTAGGGTTAGGGTTAGGGTTAGGGTTAGGGTTAGGGTTAGGGTTAGGGTTAGGGTTAGGGTTAGGGTTAGGGTTAGGGTTAGGGTTAGGGTTAGGGTTAGGGTTAGGGTTAGGGTTAGGGTTAGGGTTAGGGTTAGGGTTAGGGTTAGGGTTAGGGTTAGGGTTAGGGTTAGGGTTAGGGTTAGGGTTAGGGTTAGGGTTAGGGTTAGGGTTAGGGTTAGGGTTAGGGTTAGGGTTAGGGTTAGGGTTAGGGTTAGGGTTAGGGTTAGGGTTAGGGTTAGGGTTAGGGTTAGGGTTAGGGTTAGGGTTAGGGTTAGGGTTAGGGTTAGGGTTAGGGTTAGGGTTAGGGTTAGGGTTAGGGTTAGGGTTAGGGTTAGGGTTAGGGTT
>BJKM01001002.1:170699-207651 GCA_015082035.1 Chaenogobius annularis | reverse complement strand
AAGTGATTTTAGCTCATGATTATATTTGATATCAGAGGTCATAAGGTCAGACAGAGAAGAGAAACAGAAGAAACGTATCACTTGTGTTTGCAGCAGACAGCTTCATGTTAAAGCACGTGAAGAGGCAGAAGAACCCGGAGTTTGAAGGGAAATGTTTGAATTCAACTACATTTGACTATTTAGACAGGATTTGTTTCTAAAATATGAACACGTTGATCAATAATTGTGTTCTATATTTTCAGGAGTCCAGAAGCTCTCAAATGTTCTAAAGGTCAAATCTTGTCTGTTTCCGTTTTACACTGTTGAATGTTGTGTTTGTCAGTAAGTCACAGGACAAAACATGAATAACTTCTTTCATTTCATATATATTGTTGTTATTATTATGTAATAACTACTTGTGGTCAGCTGATCTTAAAGACTTAACACTTAAAACACAAGACTGCAGAACATATTCACATGATTTTGAGGAGACACTTTTCATCCACAGACACACAACATGAAACGTGCTTTGAACTCATGTTAGATTTGATCCCAGTGCTCATGAGATGGACAATATTGAGGGACTTAGAACTTGTGTGTTCTCAGACTGCTTCATGTTAAATCCGTGCAGAGGCAGAAGAACCCTGGAGTTCACTTGAGAGGGAGATGTTTAAAAGAACTACAGTGTTCCAATAGGAAGAGTTTGAGGATGATTGTGCTCCTTGTTTCATGTGTTCAGGGGCTTTTAAAGTGTCGGACAAAAGGGGAATTGGGGCTAATTCATCCATCTTCTTCCGCTTTATCCGGGGCCGGGTCGCGGGGGCAGCAGTCTAAGCAGGGACTCCAGACAGACTTCCTTTTCCCAGACACTTCCTCCAACTTCTCCGGGGGATCCCGAGGCGTTCCCAGGCCAGTTCCCAGACACCCTTGGTCACCCCTTCTTGAAAAGGGGGGACCGGAGGGCGTGCTCCAACTATAGAGGGATCACACTCGCCTCCGGTGAGGTCTATTCCAGGTACTGGAGAGGAGAATCCGACCGATAGTCGAACCTCGGATTCAGGAGGAGCAGAGTGGTTTTCGTCCTGGTCGTGGAACACTGGACCAGCTCTATACTCCATCGGGTGCTGCTCCAGGGTTCATGGGAGTTTGCCCAACCAGTCCACATGTGCTTTGTGGATCTGGAGAAGGCTTTCGACCGTGTCCCACGGTCGAACTTTGGTGGGTGCTGCGGGAGTACGGGGTCCGGGGCCCTTTGCTCAGGGCTGTCCGGTCCCTGTATGACTGGAGCAGGAGCTGTGTTCGCGATTGCCGGCAGTATGTCAGATCTGTCCCGTGCCGGCCTCAGGGCTGCCCTTTGTCACCGGTTCTGTTCATTGTTTTTATGGACAGAATTTCTAGGCGCAGTCAGGGGTCCCCAACACAGGATCTCATCTTGCTGTTTGCAGATGATTTGTCCTGATGGCTCCATCAAACCTGGACCTGCACATGCACTGGGACGGTTTGAGCCGAGTGTGAAGCGTCTGGGATGAGAATCAGCACCTCCAAATCTGAGGCCATGGTTCTCGACCGGAAAAAGGTGGCTTGCCCTCCCAGGTGGGTGGGTGGTCCCTGCCCCAAGTGGAGGAGTTCAAGTATCTCGGGATCTTGTTCACGAGTGAGGGAAGGATGGAGCGTGAGATTGACAGTTGGATCGGTGCAGCGTCTGCAGTGATGCGGTCGCTGCATCGGACCGTTGTGGTGAAGAAGGAGCTGAGTCCAAAGACAAAGCTCTCGATTTACCAGTCAATCTACGTTCCTGCCCTCACCTTTGGTCATGAGCTTTGGGTCATGACCGAAAGGACAAGATCGCGGATACAAGCGGTCGAAATGAGTTTCCTCCGCAGGGTGGCTGGGCGCTCCCTTAGAGACAGGGTGAGGAGCTCAGTCACACGGGAGGAGCTCGGAGTAGAGCCGCTGCTCCTCCACGTTGAGAGGAGCCAGCTGAGGTGGCTCGGGCATCTGTTCCGGATGCCTCCTGGACGCCTCCCTAGGGAGGTGTTTCAGGCATGTCCCACCGGGAGGGGCTAATTCATTCATGATGAATGTACAGCTTTGTTGTAACTATAGTAACAGAGTTTGAGAAGAGAAGTAATACATATGTGAGCTGAAGTTGAGTTGTCAGAGGATTATATGAACTGTCTATCTTGAGCCTGTGTCTTTGAATGAGTGTATTTTAAAATGTGAACAATGTTCTAGAGTTCAATAGTTCGACTGTTGTGATGTGTCTTGTACAATCGTTGCATTTGCATTTTGAATCCAATCATCCGTTTCTAAGCGACTGTGCATGAGGGAGTTTTATTTTGAAAAGCACAACAGCCTTTACCAGGAGAAATCCAACAGTTGCGCGGGTGGTAAAAACACAAATGTTAATGTAAGATACTGAACACATGCATCAGTAAGAAGCAGTTCCCTCATCACTGTAAGTTTACTGCAGATTTACAGCATTCTACATTCTGCTCTTCACCGTATAGAAACACCACTTTTTCTTACAGTTTGTGGGTTCTTTGGTCAAATGCAGCTGAAACACAATGTGACTCATAAATCCAAATCCATAATATCCAGTGGTCCAGTTGTTTGACTCTGATGTGTTCAGGGCGGTCCTGGTTCAGAACAGCTGATTCTCTGAGACTCTGTACAATCTGTAAAAGACCCTGTGATCCTGTCCCACCTGAACTCATCTGTCTCACACTGAGAGCAGCTCCATTCAAACACACTGATGAAGGATGAGCAGCAGGTGGCGCTGTCCTGAGAACATGTCCAGAGCTCTGGATTAAGCAGGTCTTACCTCTGGTCTTCAGGAGGAGCTTCTCTAAAGTGTGGAGGAAGGTCATTGGAGCGGTCACTTTTCAGAGACAGAGAGCTGGGAGCAGGTCCAGGTCTGGGTCCAGGTCTGGGTCCAGGTCTGGGTCCAGGTCTGGGTCCAGGTCTGGGTCCAGGTCTGGGTCCAGGTCTGGGTCAGGTCTGGGTCCAGGTCTGGGTCCAGGTCTGGGTCCAGGTCTGGGTTTAGACCCGGGGCCAGGTCCAGGTGGGTCCATGTTGTAGGAGCTGGAATCAGAAGAAGAGTCCATTTGAACAGAACATACAGAGATGTCTCCTGTTTCTCAGCTCTGTTCTCCAGATGTGGAGTTACTGTGAAATGTTTCTATGCCCTATGTCTCCGTCTGCTGGTCACATGACCACATTACACTCAACTGCCTGTCACTTTTTACAAATATTCTCCCTCCTTAATAGTGTATTATAAATGATTAGACTCTGATTAAAGCGGGACTATATAAAGACCCTTTCAAAGTCTGTAAACAAATACATTCTAAATTCCTGAATGGACCAAAAGTTTCAGTGGAACATAATGTGATTTCACTGGAGAAACTGGGATTAAGCTCAGAATATCACAAACTATGACAAATCCAGGAGGTTTAGTCCAAGTGAAAGCCTCAGAGACGTGTGAGTGACATCAGAGCTGCTTTAAACACATTTAACACTGGATTTGACGGCATTATTTATAAGTTTTACTGGACAAATACTTACAAAAAGTTGAGCCCACAATAGTTTTTCATGTTTTCTTCACTACAGATATGACTTTAGCACAGATTATACTTTTTGTGGAGCTCACACACAATTTTGAGTTTAGTAAATGATACATTTTCCATCTTTTGTCACAGAGAAACTAACTGACATTTCTACTTTGGGAAATTCAGAATTGTTGCTTGTCTTTTGTTCTAAAGACTTTTAGATCAGATGTTGGTTAAATATTGAACATGTTTTATGAGTTTTATGACTAGTTTTAGACATTATCTTTTAGACTCTAGACTTTATTGTCCCTCAGGGGAAACTCTTTTCCACAAACACAGAACTGGTTTGACAAATGCACAAACAGACTAAATGTCTTTAGTTTGACATTTTGAAGGTTCTAATTGGACTTCCTGGTTGGACAGATGTGACATACAATTATTTATCATTTATTTAAACAGAGGAAACTCAGAGAGAAACTCTTTTTCATGAGGACTCGTCAAGTGCAAAATACAGATGAAATAAATACAGAATATCCAGATAAAACATTCAATAAAACAAATACATTAACAAATACAGAAAAACACACTTTCACATACAATATGGGATGAAATCATGCAAAGCAAGAGCACTGGCATTGTGGGTAATCTTTAACCAGTTTGAATCCATTCAAAGCCATAAGATCATTTCATTGAAATAGTTTGTGTTTTGTTCCATTATTTCATGTGTTCATCAGAAGAAATACTCACTGCGTCACCGTCGTCTCTCAACAGCTTTATTAAACTTTGACCTCCAACAGTCATGTGACCTGCCTTGTGTATCCCATTGCGCGGCGCTAGTCAGAAACAGGCGGAGCAAAACAACGCCCCCCGACAGGGGAAACATGTAAGTACACGCACGAGTGTTGTCATGGAGATTAATGGTATAACACTCCAAAACTGTAAAAGAATTATGGTTTTAACTGTAAATTGCAGCTAATTTTAATGTGTTTTCTGTGACACATTAATATAAAAAGAGATCATTTAAACCTATGAATCGTGAGTAAAAACGTTTAGCCTTAATTATGGTTCATGCTGACTTCCATAAGTGAGACGTGAACATGACAAACAAGCTCTATTCTGATTATTAAATATATTTTCTCCAGAAACACAGATCTCTCTCTTTATAAAGTGACTTAAATGTACATATTTGAGGAGTGCATTTCTTCATGGAGAAGCCATGGTTGTTGTGGAATGCTCTGTTCCCGGCTGTGCGTTTAAGACTGAAGATGTTTCTGAGGCCCTCGCCATCGCTCTTTTGGCTAATCACGGATTTGTGCATCAGAACCCACCTGTTGGGGCTGCGTTACCCCAGGCCCTGACTCCTCAGGGCCCGAAACTTGATCAGCCCAAATTCGACATTGGTGTGTCAATTGAGGAATGGAACATGTTCACCCGGCGTTGGGACGTCTTTCGCACCGGCTCAGGCATTCGGGACGCCCAGGCCTCTTTCCAGCTGTTTCAGTGCGCTGGACCTGATCTTGGTGATAGTCTGTTAAGATCCAATCCTAATGCCGCTTCCGGACCTGTACCAGAGCTTATTGCCGCTATGCGTTCGCTGGCAGTCATTCCAGTGGCTGCATGTGTCCTACGCATCGAGCTACTTCAGTTACACCAGGAATGCGATTAAGCATTCCTTCGCTGCCAGAGTGCGGGGAAAGGCAGAGACATGCGCCTACAGTGCAGTGTGTGGATGTGTTAGGGACGTGGACTATACAGGGATGTTTTGATTACTGGGATTTATGATTCTGACATACGCGGTGAAATACTAGGTATACCTGACGTCATGGGTAAACCAGTTAACGACGTGATTGCAGTTGTAGAAAGCAAAGAAATGGCTCGTAATGATCTCCCATCGCCCACCCTTTCTGCCATGTCGTCATTCCAGCACATGAGAAAGACCCCACAGTCGACTCCTGCCCAGGGACTGGCCCCGACTCCGACCCCAGCAGAGGGCCAGGCAAGCCTTGTGCCAAGATTGCCAAAACACGTTTGAGGTCGTCACATAGGGTTCTCGCGGCTGGAACAACAAACCTCACCAGCTTTGCATTGACTGCTATAGAGCCCGTAGGCAAAAGAGGCGTCCGCAGCCATCAATTGACAGTCAACAGGCTGCTTTGGAGTCAGAGCTAATTTCCCAGATATCGTCGGTTCATTTTGGAGCCCGCCCGGGCCGATATTGCAGGAACGCCAGTAGCGCTAAACCCCCACCCATCAAACTCGATCACCACATTTTTTCTAAGGGTGAATGGAGACGTGCTAAACTGAGAGACCACCCAGAGTGTCAATCACTGTATCGGTTGACAAGCTGGCCGAACGTGGCAGTGTCAGCATCCGAGGTTCTGCTAGTGAGGCGAAGACGTCGGACACCGGAGCACAATCGGACCTTTGGTCTCTGGAGGAGTTCCTGTCCTGCGGATTCTCACATGACGACCCTGTCAATCTCAGTCTATCGGCTGCCAACCGCTCCCCCATAGCTCTTGAAGGAGCAGTCTTTGCTTGGCTCTCGATAGCCCCCAGCAGGGGTGTGGTGATGTCCTGCCGCTCCTTGGTGTATGTGAGTTGCTCAATCCGCGCCATGTACCTCTTCTACGACTCGTTGCTTAACCTTGGACTGTTGTCTAGGGACTGCCCATTGAGTAACAGCACAGGAGAACCTGGAGTCGGGAATGGCTCTGTCATTCATGACACACCTAACATGCCCTCGTATGTCAGCACCACAAGCTCCACCGACAGCGATTGCAAAGACACTGATAGTCGTCAAGGCATCCAATGCTTGTGTCCTCAAAGTACACTCCCACCGCCACACCCCGTGGACTTGCAATTCCCTTGTACACCTGAGAATAACAGTTGCATGAAGAACTGGCTGCTTGAGAGATACGCCTCATCTACATTCAACACCTGCACTCATCAGTCGTTGTCTTGCCGGGATGGGCCACCTGTCGAAATACATGTGGACCCAGCAGCTACGCCGAAAGCGTGCCACACCGCTGCCATTGTGCCTCTACACTGGCATTAGAGGGTCTACGATTTCCTCCGGAATGAGGCCCTCGGTGTCATCGGATGCGTGCCTTACGGTGAACCTGTGACATGGTGCCATCACTTGGTAGTCACTCGGAAGCACGATGGTTCCCCACGTAGGACTGTAGACCTTTCGCCTCTCAACAAGTTCTGTCTACGTGAAACATTTTCCGCTGAGTCCCCTTTCCACCTTGCACGTCGTATCCCGAAGGACACATGGAAGACTGTCATGGACGCTTGGAATGGCTACCACAGTGTGCCCCTGCGTGAATCGGATCGCCATCTTACCACCTTTATCACGCCCTTCGGCTAATGGCGCTACACCAGGGCACCTCAAGGTTTCCTATCGTTAGGAGATGGCTACAACCGCCGTTTTGATGCCGTCCTCTCAGACTACGAGCCGCAAAGAACAGTGTGTGGATGACACTATCCACTACGACATTGAATTGGGACAAGATTGGTGGAGGACCACTGACTTTCTCACACGTGTCTGTCGGGCATCGTGTTGAACCCGCACAAGTTTTGCTTGAGTCCAATCTGTGAGTCCATACATGCATAGGATGGCGTCCTGCTGTATCATGATCGTGTTGTGGTTCCTCTGTCACCTCCGTGAAAGGGTCCTTCGGCACCTCCATGCCGCCCACAAAGGGATTTCAGCGATGGAGCAGCGTGCCCGTGCTATAGTCTACTGGCCAGGTATGTCGAAGGACATTCGGGCCACCAGGCACGGGTGTGCAGACTGTAATCGTAATGCTCTCACAGGCGGCCACGCCCCCTCTTCCATCATCACCACTGTCCACCCCATTTGAGGCGGTGTTTGCTGATTTCTTCTCGATTATGGGGGCCGCCATTTCCTGGTTGTCGGGGACCATCTTTCGGGCTGGGTGGAAGTCCTGAGTTCCACGGCGGGCACTGATTTGGGCGGCTCAGTTTGGCCTGATTCGCCCACCTCCGCACTTTTTGGCATTCCTGAGGAACTGTTGAGCGATGGTGGTCCAGAGTTTACAGCGAGCCGCACGGAAGACTTTCTCCGCTTTTGGCAGGTCAAACATCGATTGTCCTCGGTCGGTTTTCCACAGTCAAAATGGAGGTCGCTGTGAAGACTGCGAAGCGCCTCCTGATGTCCAACACTGGGCCAACTTGCAGTCTAGATCATGATCGCTTTCTGCGTGCCATGTTGCTGTTGCATAACACATCTGACCCCGACTGCAACCTCTCACCGGCGCAGATTATCTCTGGCCGGAGAAACTGGAGAAATTCTCAAACCCGCATGTCCGTCTGGCGTCAGGCACGGTCAGCGAAGGAGGATGCACTCCGGTCCCGAATATCTCGTGCCACTGAGTCTCTGACGGTTCACTTGAGACCGCTCCGTGCATTGGCACTTGGTGAGTCAGTGTTCCTCCAGAATCAGCAGGGCCCGAGTCCGCATAAATGGGACAGGTCAGGGGTGGTTGTGGAGTCACTTGGTCACGACCAGTATCGGATTAGGGTTGACGGGTCGGGGCGTCTGACTTTGCGCAATCGGCGGTTTCTCCGTGCATTCACACCAGCCACCACCTATGCCACACAACAGCCAGCTGCACTGTTGCCACCATTGCCCCAGACCATGGCATGGGAGCTAGATCCTGTCCTTGTGGGCCCGGTGTCACCTCAGCCAGCTGATGATGGGCCCCGCAACATGGCTTCGGACACCCCCCTGCCGACGACCGGTCGATGGGTCTGCTTCTGGCTGCGGGATTCACAATGACCCTGTTCCTGCTGTGGTCGTCCCGGCCGCGTCATTAACGTCGTCGCCTTTGTTGTCCCAGGCCCCTCCGCTGAGCCTTACGAGGAACCCGCCCAAACATTATGAACCTGAGAGTTGCCGCTGGATATGGGATTGAGTCCCAGAGTATGAGTAACCATACTCATATGTTTGCGGACAGGGGGGATGCAGAGTTTACTATCGGCCACAAGAGGCAACTACAGGTTAGGCTTAGGGAGTAGTTTTGGACTGAGACCTCGTGTCACGATGGTTGTATTTTGCTGCTCTACTTAATACCTGTAAGTCTGTTTATTATTATTATTATAATTATCAGGCTATGTTGAGTTGGTGTTATTATCTATGTCATGTTATGTTATGTAAAACTTGAAGAAGAAAAGGTCGGGCACGGCACACATTAGCATTAATTCCATAAAAAATGATTCATAAAAAAGGCGATCTATTTTATAATCCTACAATTTATGCTTCCGCTTGTGTATTGTTCATGTGCTAAATGCTATGCCCCCTACTGATATAATAGAAAGAGCAAAACAACTGTATTAAAATATAGGACTAAGTCTTGATTGCCCTCAAACTCTTATGATGTGTCAAAATTCGAACAGCATCTAGATGTTAAAATTGTGGTGTTTCATCATAATGGAGCACTCAAGCGCCTCAGTCGCTTTAAAATGTCTGACAACCACTGTAATAATTTGATCTGCCTCTATGTTCATAACAACCACAACTATTCATTGAAAACAGATGTTTTTGTATTCAACTATAGAAGCCGGCGCTGCTCGTTGCAACGCTCTCCCTCTTTTCCAACCTTTTTTCTGCTCTCTATATTGTAATTTTTGTAAATACTCACTGGAATTTTTGTATATATCTTTGTAAGGCCAGGGCTCAAAGAGACACGTTGGCTCCGCTTTGATTCAACTTTATTTCGTTGGATTATTGCATGTTTTTGTCGCTACGTTGTGTGTTGCCCCCCAGCCCCCCCGACCTACGTGTGTCTACACAAAGGATCAGCTGTTGGAGCTCCGGAGCGCGGTGGTTTTCTCCCGGGACTAACACGAGATTCCAGCTGAGGTGCTTCGCAGGACACGCAGAGGCCGGCGCTCGGGACGTAAACTCTGAAAAGAAAAGATGCTTCAGACCTGTTCTCCCCGCCATCGTCACAGGAAACATGAGATCTCTCCAGAACAAGACATCTGAGCTGGTGGGACTCACGCGGTCCCAGCGGGAGTACAGGGACAACAGCGTCATGCTTTTTACGGAGACGTGGTTAACTCCAGAAATGCCAGACTCTATTGTCACTTTGGACCACTTTCATCTGCTGCAAGCAGACAGAACTAGGGAGAGTGGTAAGAAGACAGGAGGAGGCCTGGCTGTGTTTGTGAACGGTGCAAACCTGGACACTGCAGTGAAGGAGCAGCTGTGTGACAAAGACATTGAACTGTTGGCTGTTGGCATGAGGCCATATTATCTGCCCCGGGAGTTCTCACATGCGATTGTGATAGCAGACTCTAGTTTCTCTTCAGAGCGTGACCATGACCAGGAAGGTGGTTCATCTAAGGCAATCGACGACGATCAGAAAAAACGAAAGTGTTGTTGGGGCTGTGCGGTGTATGGAGCACAACACCATTTGAAGGCACCAGATATGGCAGCTCCGGCATCGGCCCAACGCCGCAATGCAGTGCGCTTTGAACTTTTGGATGGTGTGGAGATGGAGCGGCTCGACTTCAGCCGACACGTTCTTCAGAGAGAACTAGGCATTTCCACGAACCCGCTTGATTTTGTCTTTGCCCTGCCAGGCAAGAGAGTTTTTGAAGTCATGTTTACTACATTCAAACAAACATGTCGAATCAGCTTTAGCAGAGTTTGAGAAGAGAAAAGCTAACAGCCAATTTTTGGGAAAGATCTCAGTCCCCTCGCTTATGGACATTGATAAAAAGAACAGTCTTTGTAGTCTTGTATTCAGAGAGTAAAACTACAAGATATACAAACCTGGGCTTCAAGCTACAGCAAAGTCCTGGACATCCGAGAAGGGACAGACATCGATGGGATTAAAACAGGGTCACGGAGGCTTAACGTGGGACTCAGATGAGCAAATGGAATGATGAAACATTTGCCAAGTACTATCAGACTGGGCTCTTTAAGGGGCATTGTCTTCTACGTCGGACAGCCCACCTGGCAGCACAGTGCACAACGACCCACTGTCATAACTGTAAAGCCCCAGACCATGCAACGGCCCAGTGCCCTGTCCCAGTTAAATTCAACCTTTGCTAGTCTGACACCCATTTGTTTAAGGACTGTCCAAACGTGTATGCAAACAAGGTGAAGCAGAGTATCACGCAGGAAGATGCTGGAGCAACACCGATGGAGACAGGAGCACTGAGCCCCAGGGGGTGATGGAAGACTCCCCCGCTACACCACCACCGCTTGCTGAGAATCACCAGGATGTCGAGTCTCTTCAACAGAAGGTGCAGGGAGCAGAGAGGATGCTTGATGAGATCCTGGCCGGGTTTCCAGACCAGCGAGCTGTGGGAGTCGAGGAGGAGAAGAAGCGAACGGTGGTGCCTGGGGTGGCATCCCAACCGGGCCACTCTTCCCCTTCTCTGGAGGACCGGGACCGTCAATCTCCGGGGCTGGACTGCCTGGAGGTTTTGATGGCGGGTTCCCCTGGGAGACGCGGTGGATCTCCGGCGTCCAAGGGGGAGCTGTTTCTCCAACTGCCGAGCGTCTTGGTGGGACAACAGACACCACAGAAACGCCCGCTGGAGTCCTCCAGCGAAGACTCCGTGCACCATGAACAACCCCAGGAGGTATGGTTAGCTCCCTTTCCTCCCTTTCTTGATCAGGAAGTTTTTAACAATTTTTCATCAGTTACCAAAATGCGAGACCCTGAGGGGGACCCCCTGAACCTCTGAAGAAAAATGGAGAAAAAAGAAAAAGAAAGTAAATTAAATATTACTAGTAAAAAGCAGAATGAACACAAGATACATTCCTTCAAATGACAAAATAGACACAGAGATTTGGCCTGGCAAATTGGCCATAAATGTTTGCCAACTCGTGAAGTCCTCTTTAAAAGACATTTTAGACAAAGCCCAAGATGCCTGAGACCCCTTTGTGGCAGTGAGGAAACCCATTTACAAGTTTTTTTTTGGACATGCCCCTTTGCAGTAAAAGCCTGGACAACAGTATCACAATGGCTGAAATTTTTTGGGAAAATTCCATCAAATTATAACGATCTATAGGATCACTGCAAAAATGCAAAATAAGGAGAGGTGGTGGATTATAGTTAATTGTGCGAAAGAAGCTGTGTGGAAATCAAGGAATGTATTGAAAAACTATGAAATGTCAGAAATGTTGTTGATGAAATATGTTATGAATGTTTTTAAAGATGATGCATTAATAGATTTAGTGGAAGGAATGAGAAAAAAATTAATTAATTTTGTGGAAGATTTCCAACTCTTTCTAAGACTTACTTTATTCATAGTTTTTTTTTTTTTAGGGTTATAATGTGTATTGTAGTTTCTCTTTCATTGACCTTTTTGTAAACTGTATTTTGATGACGTGTTTTCAATGAGAACATTTCAATTTTACACTTGGTTTGCTTTAAGACTGTGAGAAAATCTATAATGACATCCTTTAAAAAAGGAACACTGTACAATATATGTTTTTTTTTTTTTTTTACATAAAATGGAAGGTCCAAGCAAATATTTTGATGTCTTTGGTTTTGAAATGTAAACATTTTTAAGATTGTCTGAAAATAATAAAATTGTCTAAAAAGTGATTGTGATAGCAGTGTATGTGGCTCCCTCTGCTAACGCTGACAATGCTTGTGAGGCACTGCTCTCATGCACCAGCAGGTTACTGACCCAGCACCCACAGGCTTTCTTCGTCTCTGGTGACTTCAACCATGCTTCATCCTCATCTATTCTGTCAACATACACCCAGTATATTACCTGCCCCACCAGACACAAGAAAACACTGGACTTGTGTTAACCGTGAATTCAAAGTTCTGCTGAGGGAGAAGAAGAGAGCTTTCAAGTCAGGGAAAAAGAGGAGCTCAGGACCATGCAGAAGAAGCTGAGGAGGAAGATCAGGCAAGCGGAAGCCAGCTACAAGAGGTAAATGGAGGAGCAACTGCAGCAGCAGAACATTCAGGGAGTGTGGAGGAGCCTGATACCCATCTCAGGCTTCAAAGTCCCCCCTGTCCAGACGGAGGGGGACTTACAGTGGGTGAATGAACTAAACTCTCACTTCCTGAGATTTGATCAATCACTCACCCCTCCCCCTACACAGCTGCCTGCGCTCCACTCCACACCTGGACAATGGCCCACACCCCCTCCTCTTCACACCTTGGCTTCGGCCTTTCAGCTCACCACTCCACCTGGACTCACCCATCCCCCCATCCCACAGTCCCCCGGCCAACCACTTGCTGTCACGGCAGCACAGTGACAGAGAAGAGAGATGTAGAGGATTAAAACAAGGACGGCAGCAGGACCAGACAGCATCAGCTCCAGGCTCCTTAAATACTGCGCAGATGAACTGTGTGGAGTTATGGAGCATGTCTTCAACGTGAGCCTGAAGCTGAGGGTGGTACCTCAGCTTCAGGCTCACGTTGAAGACGTCCATATAACAGCTGTAAATAAGAGTGTTATTAGACAGTGGAGATGATCGTGGACTTCAGGAAAGCCAAAACCCCCCAGCCCCCCCTCGTCATGACAGACTCCCCCATCACCGCCGTGGACTCCTTCCGCTTCCTGGGCACCACCATCACCCAGGACCTCAAGTGGGAGCCCTCCATCAGCTCCCTCATCAAGAAGGCCCAGCAGAGGATGTACTTCCTGCCGCAGCTGAGGAAAGCCAAGCTGCCAGCGCAGATGATGGTGCAGTTCTACACGGCCATCATTGAGTCCATCCTCACCTCCTCCATCACAGTGTGGTACGCTGGAGCCACAGCCAGGGACAAACAGAGACTACAGCGCCCTCTGCTGGAGCCACAGCCAGGGACAAACAGAGACTACAGCGCCCTCTGCTGAGAAGGTGATCGGCTGCAGACTTCCATCTCTGCAGGACCTGTACGTCTCCAGGGCTCTGGGACGAGCAGGTCGGATCACGGCTGACCCTTCTCACCCTGGACATGGTCTATTTGAACCACTCCCCACAGGCAGGAGGCCACTCCCCTCAGGCAGGAGGCCACTCCCCTCAGGCAGGAGGCCACTCCCCTCAGGCAGGAGGCTACGGTCCATCCGGACCAGAACCTCCCGCCACAAGAATAGTTTCTTTCCCTCTGCCGTTGGACTCATGAACACTTCAAAACACCTGTCACTTTAACTGCAAATATTCAACCGCTCACTCACTGTCACTTTCTGCACTCAAACTGTAAATCTAACTGTAACTCTAGTGTACATAGAAATGCCTTTTTAAAAATTTTTATAGTAATTTTTAAATTGTTTCTTAATGCATGCCCTTTTTGATTGAATATATGTTGTTTTATTATTGCTCAGTGTTCTATGTTGCACCTTAAGGCCAAGACAAGTTCCTATGTTTGTGAATTGTATTCATTGACAATGGCAATAAACTCTTTCTGATTCTGATTATTAAGATTATAAGAGTTTTCTTTTTTTTTCTAAGTTATCTGTTTTTTTCGAAGATATTTTTTTTTAAAGAGTTTTCGTTTTTTTCTTTTTCTGTTTTTATTATTATACTGTGCCTAATCTGTTTCTGTACCCTTTGTTGCAACCCTGAAATTTCCCCATTGTGGGAGAAATAAAGGTGATCTTATCTTATGTGGATTTTTAGGTTGTGGCTATATGTGTAAGTATTGTGCCGCACTATACAGCACACCTCTAACCCATTTCTGTAAACATTCAATTCAATTCAATTTATTTTTGTAACGCCCAAAATCACAACAGTAGTTGCCTCGAGGCACATCTGTGTAATGTTTGTTATACACATTGTCATATACAGGTTAAACAGTAAAATGCACGGATTGTAAATGCATCTGTAAATCAAGTCACAGTTACAGATATAAATTACAAGAGCCAGTTTACAGAACAAATCCTTGACAATCAGTTAAATACTGTTGGCTGTTTGAGCGACAGTACAGGGTCAATAAAACAAAACATAAATACACACTTGAAAAATGTCCACACTGTAAAGAAGACATGCCGAGTGGAACTGCTGAACACCACTGCTACAGACAAGCATTGAAAAAATGCCCACTCAGAAACAAATACATTAATACATTAATTTTGATCTTGAAACCTGATACCACAATGGGCATGCCAATTACATATAAGCAATTGATAATGTCGGTAGGGAATTTCACTTTAACACTTTAGACTATTTGTGATTTGTGAACACTTTAGACAAATGGCGTGGTTATACTTATTGCTCATAACGCAGCTGGCTTTGATAACTACTTACTGCTGGAATATCTAGCCACACAGGGGTTAACCCCTCTTCTTACAGTTTAAGGTAGTTGGGTTTATTTCACCCTGTCCTACCCTGGAGGTGTAATGGCAAGCCAATATTCCCTTTGTACATTCTGACATTGACAGGCAGCTACCGGGAACATGGCCCACCATTGAGATCGAAAAATCTTCTAGAAGGGTTAACAGAATATTTCAATTGAGGAAGTTTAGCTTTTTCCAAAAAAGGAAAAAAGTGTGTTCATTGGCTATGTAAAAAAAGTTCCTGAAATGCAAACAAGAGGGCAGCGGCTATCCACAACCTGTCGTCACAATCAGCAAAAATACATAGATGACTATGATGAGAAATAAAGCAAGGTGAATAAGGTCATGAAGAGCTGTAAATACATTTATTCTAAACAGTTTATGGGGACGTTTCTGTTTGTGTACGAAAATGCCCAGTATAGAATTAATAAACCAGAAGGGTTTATGCAGGTTATGTTCTCAGACAACATTGATGTACGGCAGTTCAACTTTATGTCTGGCAAAATGGACCTTGTTCAGTGGCGCCATGCAAATGGTGACGGGGCTAGGCGCAGGGGTGTCAAACTCATTTTGGGCTACAGGTGGAATTTTGACGCTCTGGCTGGGTCGCGGGCCGAACATAAAACAATAAAAATTTTATGTAGCCAATAATAATTCTATGTGGACACCCATTGCACGAATCTGCAGCAGGTTAAAGACTGAGTCCATATTCATGGAATGGTTTGGATGTTTTCCTCACAGAGCTGTCATCAAAGAAGTTTGTTTTCTTGTTGTTAGCTTCAGATTAGCGCCGCTTTTAGCACAGCTAAACCACAAAACCGCCCTCTTTCTTTATTCCTCATGTTTCCCAAAACCACACGTCTTTTTCCTCGCTCAAACCTATATTTAAGTCTGTAAAGTGCGCAACGCACATCAGCACTTTCAGCCCTCGGTACTTGCGCTGGCAGCACACATAGCAGCGCACGGCTGCAAAGGATTGCGGGAATTCACCCTGGAGAGACTCAGACAAACACGGGAAGGACAGTTTAGCAAGTTTTATTACGTTGTTATTTGGCGCTCAGACCCCGGCGGAAGACATTGCGATTATGGGCGCTCCATAATAGAATGAATTAGATGTCTCCCCCCGGGGCCTAGAGACTGGTGGTGGTAGATGTGGGGAGAAGGTAGAGAGGATGAATAGAATGAAGTAAAGGATACAGAGGAGGAGAAGGGGAGGTGGTGGGTTGCAGTACGGTCTGAAGCGCCGAGCTGAACTGCACGGGGGTTTAAATGGGGCAGGCTGTGCGCTGATTGGGAGCAGAGGAGGTGCGCCGAGCCGAGGGAGGAGCTGGTCGAGTACGTTGATTTAGGCTGGAGAGCAGGTGGTCCTGTTGTGTAGCAGTGGACGAGTTAGGTCTTCCAGGCTGAATTTACGCAGGCTTTCATTTCACCCTGGAGAGACTCAGACAAACTCGGGAAGGACAGTTTAGCAAGTTTTATTACGTTGTTATTTGGCGCTCAGACCCCGGTGGAAGACATTGCGATTATGGGCGCTCCATAATAGAATGAATCAGATGTGTCCCTCCAAAAACCCGGGGTCTGTGCCGCCGAGTGCCCTGATCATTAACTGATGCTCGAAACAGGAACATTAGGGCAGCAGATGCATAACTACAAAAAGGAACGGCGGGGACGCTAGCAGCCATGATAACATGATAGCCCGGAAGGGTGGATACTGAATTAATTAGAACAAGGGAAGCTAGAAGCTTACCTGTGAGTGGCGAAATGTTGGTAGAGATGAACGAAGGTTGTGAGACGTGGGTCACGGATGCGCAGCGACCGCAGGGATGACTGAGACGTGGGGTTCTGACGGGAGCTGGGAAGCGCAGGGGCAGACTGCGAGAACATGGGCCATGGATGGGAGCGGGGAAGCGCAGGGGCAGACTGCGAGAAACATGGGCCATGGACGGGAAGCGGGGAAGCAGAGGTTGACTGTGACGTGGGTCACAGATGAAAGCAGAGACAAGCAGAGGTTGACTGTGAGACGTGGGTCACAGGCGGAAGCTGGAGAGGCAGAAGGTGTATGAAGCAAGCATGGTCTGGGAGACGAGGGACAGGTAATGAGAAAATCTATACCTACCACCAGTATTTGTTAAGACTTTACTTACTAGGGTGAAGGGAACGTTGGGCTGCCAAAATTGCAGGCAGGTTGGGACGAACATACGAGGCATAGGCAGAAGAGGACCAACGCCCAAGTTGTTGGAGGGCTGCAGAGGATATGCCCTGAGTGGCCGCGGATGTGGCGGCTCCTATTCTGAACGAATGCCCGGAGTAGAGACGAGGGGGCAGATTGCATAGGGACAGTGTTGCCCTAAGATGTTTTCTGAAACCAAGGTGCCGTCATGGGCTGGGCTTCTGAAGTGAGGAACAATGGGAATTGAGACGGGCCGTAGTTTGACCTAATGATTGCAAATTTAACCATGGCTCGAAAAGGACAGAATGAGCCGCGTGTGCGTGCTATGACGATGTTTCAGGGGCCTTTACCTTTTGATTTTTTGAGGCTTAGATTATAATGATCTGGATAGAAACTGAGATCGGAGAAGGCTAGATCTGATGAGGGATCAAAACGGGAGGAGCGAGAAGTGAATTCCCCTATTCTTAGGAACCCGTAAAAAGCCAGAAGAAAGGCACTGCGGGGGAGAACCCTAGTGTAGGGTGTAAAGGGGCTAGAGCATAACGCGGTGAGCATTTGATGCAGGATGGGAAGTGTGATAGGGCGGCGCTTATCGGGTAGAACAGGTGAGTGTTTAGCGAAACCTTTGAGAAGTAATTTAATGGTGGGGTCTGAAAACAAACTTTGAGCAGAAAGATTATGGCATTTAGAATTTAAAGTTAATGCCAGCTAATAGTGTTTCGAATGTAAGGTAGTTTGAGCCGGCGATGGTCAAAACAGAAAGTTAAGAAAGCGACTACTGCATGGAGCTGGACGGGCGGCGTGGGGGAACATGGTGAGCAGCACAAAATTGAGAATATGAGCGCCAAGCATGTCTATACGCTTTGATAGTGGACTGGGCCAGCCCTGATGAGATGTAATAATTGGCAGTGTCCAGAAGTGGTTGCAGATGAAAACTGGCTACTCCAGAGCCAGTTCCTCGAGAGGGGGAACGGACGTAGGCAGGGGTTCTGCGGCGGGGCAGAGGCGGTGAAAGACCTGGAGTTTGAAACGAGATAGAGCATCTGCGATTAAATTAGAATGCGCGGGGATGTGTTGGGCTGTGAGGATGAAGTTATTGTTTACGGCAGACCAGGTGATGCGGCGCATGAACGGCATTAAAGATTTGGTGGCGGAACGGCCTTTATTTATGACTTCTACTACTGCCAGGTTATCACAACGCGCCGCTAATCGTTTTCTGCTCCAGTGATGACCCCAAATATGACAAGCTGTGGCTATTGGGACAATTTCGCACAGAGCCGAAGAATCGGAGACTGGGAATGAGAGGGGCCATTTCTCTGCAAACCAGCTACCTTGGTAGTACCCCCCAAAACCGGAGGAGGCGGCAGCATCTGTGTAGAAATGCAGGGAGTCGGAGGAATGAATTATGTCATCATAAAAGAAAGAAATACCGTTCCAATCGTGGAGAAGGCGGGCCCAGAAAGCAAGGTCGGACCAGCACCCTTCGTCGAACGAGACCAAATCGAGAAGGGAGGGGGCGGAGCTTGCCAGGTCTAGTAGCCTGAAGATGAAGGAACGGCCCTGAGGAATGATCCTCATGGCAAAGTTGAGGTGGCCCAGGAGGGACAGAAGTTGGCGTTTAGAGATGGCTGTAGCGGAGACAGACGACTGCGTGATGTCACGGATGCGGGCGAGCTGTCTGGGGGGAGAGACGCGACCATGGCCACGGAGTCTAAACATATGCCCAAGAACTCTAGAGACGTTACGGGGCCGACGGTCTTTGCGTCGGAAAGCGGCACGCCTAGACAAAGAAAAAGCTGCTTGAGCTGTGGCAGGGAACCTCCGGCCACGGCTGAGGGGGGATCTATGAGGAGAAAATAATCCAGCAGGTGAGCACGGCAACATTGTTCAACAAGATCCAGCACAACGCCTCGGAAACCATATTAAACAAGCAAGGGCTGCTCCTGCATCCGAACGTGAGACGCACCGCAAAATAAAACTTTGATGCCCATCTAACCCCGAAAAGATGCCATTGAGAAGGATGAATTGGAACAATCTTGAAAGCGTCTGTGATATCTGCCTTGGCAAGCCAAGCACCGCGGCCTGCTCGTTTGATGAGAGACATAACGTGATCGACTGTGGCGTAATGGAGGGAGAACGGGAGTGGCGGAATGAGACTGTTTATGCTGGGAACGGGGCCCGAATGCGGCGATGAGTGGCCGAGAATTAAGCGCTTTTTCCCAGAATATTTACGAGTGGCTATACCGAGCGGGCTTGTGCGGAAAACTGAAAAAGGAGGAGAGTTGAAAGGGCCCATCATGTACCCCTTTTCAACCTCTCTATGTAGTAACTGAGACACTAATCCTGGCTCGCGCAAAGCCGACTGAAGGTTACGAGAAACGTGCACGACGGTGGGCAGGGGAGGGACCCCAACAAAAAAAACCTGAGAAAGGCCCGTGAGTAAAAAATCAACGAAAGTTCGGTCAGGGTGAAGGCGCAGTTCGGCAGCCAACTCAGAAACAATGATAGGTGTGGACAAGTTATTGTTAATTAATTTTTTGTAACCACGACGAGCCGCCCTGCCTTGGAACGAGCGGCGAGGGCACACGGATTTCGGGTGCGCATCCTTGCATTGACTACAGATGTGGAGAAAATGGCAGTTAGACAGTGTGCACACGCTCTCATTGAAATTATTACAAATTGGAACATTATTGAATACCTCGATCTTCCTACCCCTACGGTCCATGGGTGGCATGCTTGGCAGCAATGATGGGGGAGCGGGACGTTGCGCGGCGGCAGCGAAAGGCATGGACGGGCGTAGCGTGCGGGTGTGCCCGGCAGAACCACACGTTGAGCACAGCATGGCCTGGGTAATCATGATTAAGATATCCGTGTCCAGAATGGACCAATCGAGCCTCATATTTGATTGGCTGAGGATGGCTGCGCACTTGGACGCAAACGCTTTGTGGTACTGGTAGAAAACGCTGCGCCCGTATTTCATATTGAGATCTCCTATTAGTGCCAAGTAATTGTTGAGCTCGGCTCTACGCTCCGGGAAAACTGAACAAATGACGTCCCTATAAGCACTGAAAGCTACCAAAAATTCCCCAGAGCGAAAGCTCTTTAGAAAGGCGGGGATCCGCGGATTTAAACACCGCTGTGAAGTCTACTGAGGACGCTACGTGCCTGTCCGTCTCGGGGGACGGGAGGATGAGGGACACGAGATTAACATAACTGCCCTGCAGGATCTTAGCACGGAGACGCAGAGAAATATTAGCATGCATTGGAATGTACGGCCTACCTATAGGAGGTCCGGGGCGGGCGGTTTAGAGTGAAAAGAAAGAGGGACCGGGCCATGGATCCGTGCCGGGGAGAGCCGCCGTCGGTGGAGCTGCGACTGGAACAGCCCCCTGGAGCCAAGAATTGAGTGTTGTTACGGCGTAATGAAGGGCCTGGACGGTGGAGAGGAGCGTGTCGTTGAACTGCTGGGTGTTGCTCTCTGAAGGAGCCGCGGCAGGAACCGGCGTCGGAGTAATCTGTTGAAAAGAAACGTTTGAGGTTGCGGGAAGAGCCGCGGCGCTGGAAGAGGCCGCCCGCTCAGATGCGAAAGGGGAAAAGCGGTGGCTTCGGCGGCGCTTAGCGGGAGGAGGAGATGATTTCCGGGTTCTTTTGCCGCTGGGGCGCCGGCTGGTGGGGGAGAATATGTCCGAGGCGGAGGCTAAAACTCCTCGGCGTGGAGGTACGCGGCCAACCGGTCCAGCTGGGAGGGGTCCAGGCCCTGGAAAGAACCCCCGTAGACCCGGGCGCAGGAGGAGCATCAGTTTTTGCGGCGAGGCGGGCGCTCTTCCTTGCCGGAGGCTCGATATGGATCCCGGAGCCTGCATCGAAAAGAAGCGGGCGGCCGGGAAGTTCGTCGGAGTCGTTACTTGACATTTTATGCTTACTTTGTACCTCGACGTTGCAGTACGTTCTGAAGCGCCGAGCTGAACTGCACGGGGGTTTAAATGGGGCAGGCTGTGCGCTGATTGGGAGCAGAGGAGGTGCGCCGAGCCGAGGGGAGTCGCCGCTTGAGTACGTTGATTTAGGCTGGAGAGCAGGTGAGCCCTGCTGTAGCAGTGGACGAGTTAGGTATTCTGTTGTTTTATTCTCTTGTACAGTGTCCTTGGGTGTTCTGAAAGGCGCTTTTAAATAAAATGTATTATTATTATTATTATTCCAGGCTGAATTTACGCAGGCTTCATTTGTAGTTCTAGCGATAAAAACGCTATATATCTATTGGAAATGAATAAATATAAACTAGAAATGTTGGGCGGGCCGGATTAAAACATCTGGCGGGTCACATCTGGCCCACGGGCCTTGAGTTTGACACATGTGAGCTAGGGTGAAAGATGTAAATGTCTTTATTGGTGCCATGACAACAGTGCATGCCCGATCAGTTTGTATGACATTTTAGACAAATTGCAGGATCGTACCTCGGTCTTGATGGACTTGAAGCAGTCCAAGATGGTCTGCAGAGTGGGGTTGGCTGCACTGATCTGATCTGATGAATCACAGAAACACAAACGTGACATATTTAGTCTTGTCCTCACAGTGGCTCATTCACCATCTACTGCAGGCGTCATTATCCTGAGAAGTACTTTTAACTGCAACTTTAAAACACTTCAAAACTTATAAAACAGTGTTCTTACGCGGCCTGGAAAACCTGGAGTGGCCCGTTTTCCAGATGTGGTAAATGAGAAGATAGATGTTCCAGAAAATATATTTCTAGACCATTCTTTGCTGCTCTGGATTACTGAATATCAAAATTCCGCAGTGGATTTTATCTCCATGGAGACTAGCCCTCTCTCTCTCTTTCCAGATTAAATGATGTTTAACTGTTCTAAAATAATACACACATTTTCTTGAGTGAAACCACGTGACACATGAGCTCCAGAGTGAGCTGTAATGTGGTGGTGGTGGTGGAGCAGCAGGGGGCGCTCTAGACTGAACTGCGCTAATAATCAGAATCAGAAAGAGTTTATTGCCATTGTCAATGAACAAAATTCACAAACATAGGAACTTGTCTCGGACTTAAGGTGCAACATAAAACACTGAGTAATAATAAAACAACATATATTCAAACAAAAAGGGCATTAAGAAACAATTTAAAATTACTATACAATAAAAATAAAAATAGGCATTTCTATGTACACAAGAGTTACAGTTAGATTTACAGTTTGAGTGCAGAAAGTGACAGTGAGTGATGAATAGTTGCAGTTAAAGTGACAGGTGTTTAGAAGTGTTCATGAGTCCAACAGCAGAGGGAAAAGAAAACTATTCTTGTGGCGCGGGAGGTTCTGGTCCGGATGGACCGTAGCCTCCTGCCTGAGGGGAGTGGGCCTCCTGCCTGAGGGGAGTGGCCTCCTGCCTGAGGGGAGTGGTTTCAAATAGACCATGTCCAGGGTGAGAAGGGTCAGCTGTGATCCGACCTGCTCGTCCCAGAGCCCTGGAGACGTACAGGTCCTGCAGAGATGGAAGTTTGCAGCCGATCACCTTCTCAGCAAAAGAGGGCGCTGTAGTCTCTGTTTCTAGTCCCTGGCTGTAGCTCCAGGAGAGGGCGCTGTAAGTCTCTGTTTGTCCCTGGCTGTGGCTCCAGCAGAGGGCGCTGTAGTCTCTGTTTGTCCCTGGCTGTGGCTCCAGCGTACCACACTGTGACGGAGGAGGTGAGGATGGACTCAATGATGGCCGTGTAAAACTGCACCATCATCTGCACTGGCAGCTTGGCTTTCCTCAGCTGCGGCAGGAAGTACATCCTCTGCTGGGCCTTCTTGATGAGGGAGCTGATGGAGGGCTCCCACTTGAGGTCCTGGGTGATGGGTGGTGCCCCAGGAAGCGGAAGGAGTCCACGGTGGTGATGGGGGAGTCTGTCATGATGGATTTAAAAGGTGATGTTTAAAGGAGATGTTATTTGCTTTGCCTTTCTTACCGTGAGCAGACTCGACTCTCCACAGATCTGACCTGTCACTTGGCCTAGTGGCGTCGTTAGACTCTAAAGTTGGATGTGAAAAGAACAGCACCGATATTCGTTTGTTTCTAAAGCTTTACTGAAAATCAGTAAACGTCAATTAAGGTCTTAGAGTCTCACAGAGCCTGAAAGCTTTATCAGACAGGAAAGTGTGTGTGAAATAGGGAGAGAGAGAAGGGAGGACATACAGTACATTGTTGGAGCTGGGACTCGAACCGACGACACTGCGGACGGCTGCACATGAAGCCTGGCATATGTGCTGATGCTGTAACCCCTCCACCACCGGGTAGCACAAAACAAAGATGTTTTAAATGAAAGGATTTTATACATTTTATTGATGACATTCTGCAGTTTTCACAATAAAGATGGTCCAAGGTCCAAGGTTCAGATTTAGATCATGGAAATATCTGGGCTCAAATGAGAAGATAAGATAAACTTTAATGACATGAAGAACTTGTCTCTGCAGAGTTTTCCACCGGCCACTAGAGGCCACTACAGGTTAGGCATAGGGAGTAGGCGGCCACAGTGTTATGGACTGAGACCTCGTGTCACAATGGTTGTATTCTGCTGCTCTACGTAATACCTAAGTCTGTTTATTATTGTTAGTATCGTTATTATTATTATTATTATTCAGATCAGCTCTGTTGAGTTGGTGATATTATCTATGTTATGTAA
This sequence comes from Chaenogobius annularis, assembly GCA_015082035.1. Classification (NCBI taxonomy): domain Eukaryota; kingdom Metazoa; phylum Chordata; class Actinopteri; order Gobiiformes; family Gobiidae; genus Chaenogobius; species Chaenogobius annularis. The sequence continues at coordinate 184,031 of BJKM01001002.1, read as the reverse complement.
CATCTACTAGCTTTAGCTTCTGTTGCCATCTTTGTTTTTCTGCAGGGCTCCTTCATTGTTGTCATTTAAGATATTACCTGACATTGAGGAGTGCATTTCTTCAGTCTCCAAACTGTGAAAGTCACATTTACATCCACTCTTGAGGTGGTCACCATGCGTTGACCCCAATGACGTAGGTCACACGCCCCCCGTTTGTTTCCAACGTGTCACGAAGTGGTCTGGCTCCCCCTCGTACACGAGCTGAAACATTAGAACGTTTCACAGCCCTTTGACTGCAAAAGGCTGACTAAGTGAGTCTTTGTTCGATTATAAATTTGTTAAACGTTATGCCTCTTGGCCAGGACTCTGTTGGAAAAGAGGTTTGAATCTCTCCTGGTGAAATAAAGGTGAAATAAAGGTGAAATAAAAAGAAGTCACATGTAAACAGCGCTTCTGGACTTCCAAGGCTCTCAAAGGAACGCAGACACTGAGGAATGTTAACAGTATTCACCTGGAGCAGGGATCACACCCCAAACCTGTGGCTCTGAGGATCTGAACACTTTAGACCATGTGTTTGTCAGGAGCGGGATTCGAACCGGCAACCTTCAGCTCAGAGGACGAGCGCTCCAAAATGAGGCCTTACGCTGTACAAATGAACACGAGAACATGTCAAACATCCCAAAGAAAGCCTCGTGTCTTCAACAGTTTGTGGCTTGTTTTATATCGGACCGATCATCTTCATTTGAAGAAGAAACTCAACTATTTACCCCTCATAAGCATTTTTGCTGACTTCTGGTGGCTGCACGCAGTAAGCGCATGAGACGTGAGAAAGACAAACTCAAAGATTGTGGTGTTTCCTCAAGAAAAGTCCAAAAGTCAAACCCATAAATGTTTTCTCAGATCATTTCTAACAGTGACGAGCGCCACCTCCTGGTCCAGATTATACATATCATGCTTTTTCTATGTATTTGGAATCAAACTATAACATGTATAAATCCTTATTTGAGCTTTTGTTCCGTTTAAACAGCAATATTGATCAAAAATGACACAAAACTGATGCATTTTTGTGATTTTATTTCCATGTTTTTATTGTATTGTATTTTAATTTAAAATGAGCGTGTGACATTTTTAATCACAACACGCTAAGCACAGAGCAGGAGGTGGAGATAGGGGGTAGGTGAACCACTCAAACACATAAAAACAACTCAGACAATGAAGAAGGATCGTCGTGAAAGTTGATTTTACATCGTCTAAAATGTCTAATTTAAACATTACGACATTGGATACGGGAGAGTGGGAGGGCATCTGACACTAGTGGCTTTGGTAAAACTGCTGCATTTAGACTCAGGGGACTCGAGATGTTTTTGAAGACAAAAGAAAAGCTGAAATATTTATGATGTAAACCTGTCACAGAGGTCCACCAGGGGGCGCTCTCCTCAGATCCACCACAGACACAGAGTCACCTACACCACTCAGTCCAAACCCAGGAAACAGAGGCTCAGTGAAGGAGGAGCTGAAGGTGTGGAGGTGGGACAGTTTTCCATCAGAGAAGACCTCATAGAAGGACAGAGATCCAGCCTCAGAGTCCAGGAACACAGACACTCGACACTGAGGAGCGACCTGAGGAGGAGGAGGAGGAGGAGGAGGAGGAGGAGGAGGAGAGGAGGAGGAGGAGGAGGAGGAGGAGGAGGAGGAGGAGGAGGAGGAGGAGGAGGAGGAGGAGGAGGAGGAGGAGGAAGAGTTCTTTTCGTATTTTGTTGTGATAGAAAGAGTAACGCCCTTTATAGATCCTCAACTCCCAGGACTGATCATTGCGTCCAAACCCACTCTCCTCTCTCTTTCCTCTTCGTGATTCCTCTGTAACTCACTGCCACATCAATGTCCCTCCACCCGCTCCAGTCCACCTCCCAGTAACAGCGCCCCCTCAGGCCACTGCAGCTCAGGACCTGAGTCCAGTATGTAAATCTGTCCTCATGATGTGGACACTGCTGCTCCTCTGTCGCCATGGTCACTGTCCGTTTGTCCTCAGACAGTTTGAGTCTTCTGTGAGCTGTGTTTGGATCCAGAGAGAACTCACAGGAATCTGAGAGGACACAAACACATGACATTTTTATGAGTTTATGATTTTTCGATCAGTATAAACCATAATATTTTACCTGAAATCAGTTATAAAACTATTACATTTGTATATTTATTACATAAATGTTGAATACATGAGGAATATTCAGGTCTATCAAATTTTAGAAACACAAATGTAGATTCCTAAAAGTAAAACCTCATTTGATTGTTTCAAGAATGAACTGAAGTCCTTTTCTACATTTATAAAAGAGAATTGTAATGGAGCCTTAAGACTTCAGAGGAAATATTGACCTGAATGAATGTCCTCTTGTATGAATGAATAAGAATCAGAATAGCTTTATTGCCATTGTCAATGAACAGAATTCACAAACATAGGAACTTGTTTTGGCGTTAAGGTGCAACATAAAACACTGAGCAAGAATAAAAACAACATGTAGGAAAACAAAAGGGCACGAGTTAAGAAACAATTTAAAATGACTATAGTATAAAATAAAAATAGGCATTTCTATGTACACAAGAATTTACAGTTAAATTTACAGTTGTAGTGCAGAAAGTGACAGTGAGTGATGAAGAGTTGCAGTTAAAGTGAAAGGTGTTCAGAAGTGTTCATGAGTCCAACGGCAGAGGGAAAGAAACTATTCTTGTGGCGGGAGGTTCTGGTCCGGATGGACCATAGCCTCCTGCCTGAGAGGGAGTGAGCCTCCTGCCTGAGGGGAGTGGCCTCCTGCCTGAGGGGAGTGGTTCAAACAGACCATGTCCAGGGTGAGAAGGGTCAGCTGTGATCCGACCTGCTCGTCCCAGAGCCCTGGAGACGTACAGGTCCTGCAGAGATGGAAGTCTGCAGCCGATTACCTTCTCAGCAGAACGCACAACGCGCTGTAGTCTCTGTTTGTCCCTGGCTGTGGCTCCAGCGTACCACACGGTGATGGAGGAGGTGAGGATTGACCCAATGATGGCCGTGTAAAACTGCACCATCATCTGTGCTAGCAGCTTGGCTTGAGGGAGCTGATGGAGGGCTCCCACTTGAGGTTGGATGGTGGTGCCCAGGAAGCGGAAGGAGTCCACGGTGGTGATGGGGGAGTCTGTCATGATGAGGGGGGGCTGGGGGGCTGTGACTTTCCTGAAGTCCGCAATCATCTCCAATGTCTTCTGGGCGTTGAACTCCAGGTTGTTACAGTTGCACCAGGACACCAGCCGGACCACCTCCCTCCTGTAGACAGACTCATCCCCGTCCGAGATGAGCCCGATGAGGGTGGTGTCGTTATGGCTGGAGGTGCAGCAGTTTGTGAACAGGGAGAAGAGCAGAGGAGAAAATACACAGCCCTGTGGAGTCAGTGCTCCCCCTGCAGGTGGAGTCAGGCACGTTGAGCTGAGAGAGCTTGTCCTGGAGCAGAGCAGGGAGGATGGTGTTGAAAGCAGAGCTGAAGTCCACAAACAGGATCCTGGCGTAGGTTCCCGGGGAGTTCAGATGCTGCAAGATGAAGTGGAGTGCCAGGTTGATGGTGTATTGATGGAGACCTGTTGGCTCTGTAGGCGAACTGCAGGGGGTCCAGCAGGGGGTCCAGCAGGGAGGAGGTGAAGGACTTGAGGTGGGGCAAGACCAGGCACTCAAATGACTTCATGACTACAGATGTCAATGACTACAGGCCAGTGGTGCTGACGTCTGTAGTCATTAAGTCCAGTGATCCGGGGCTTCATGAGCGATTATGATTCTTTTCTAGAGTTCTGAAGCTGCTGTGATTATTCATTCTAAAGAAACTTTTATTGTCACTTTGAATATTCAAATCAAAGTTTGGGGGTTTGTAAGAAAAATCAATGTTCAGTATACAAATATAAAAGGACACAATCATAGAAAAGAATAAAATACAGATTTGGGGGAAATGTTTGGAATGTTTCATCTCTTTGATGGTTTTTATAAATGCATTCAGTTCAATGAGGGAAATATTGATCCTGGAGTGATTTTGAAAATGTTGTTTTTATGGATCTCAAACTTTCCAAGTGGTAGAACTAGATTTGCAATACGGTTCATAGATTTTGTGCTTTATTTCTGTGCATGTTCTAATATCTTTTTGTGTTTGAATAAAGTTTTACTGAGTTTGAACTTAATAGCTGGTCACATGGTTCCAAAATGTGAAGGTTTATTGACATAAATCAAAGATATTGGGCTGTTTGAGTTTCTTTGTCACAGAATGTACTTTTATCCCTGATATTGGCAGATCTGGAGATGATGCTATCACAAGGTAAATATTGTGTAGTATTTTGAACTGACTTTCTCTGGCTTTGTTTGAAACACACAATTGGAGGGAGATGACCAGGCTTTTTTACACTTCATTGAAGTGATTTGTGCGTTCCAAAAAGACTTCCCTCTGGTGAGAGTTTGCTTTGGCTCGTCAGTCACTTCCTTATTATTTGTGCATTTTGGATCTGTTTTATTTGAATGATGATATTTTGAGTTTGTACATTTCTGATATTTTAGATGTGATTTTAAAACATGGTGTAATCCTGTTGGAACGGATTGAACAACAGCTTTGAACTCTTTGTATTTCATGTGAATAAAGTGTTTTTGAACAAAGGTTTCATCATTATATAGATAAATAAATCCACTTTTTAGTGTAATTGTACTTTCCATGATTCCAGAGTATTTCTTTCTGTGGTGAAAATAGTGAACACATCATCTCATGCCAGATGTGATTGTGATGGACTTTTCACAGTTTCAAAATTGCAGCTCATCAACAATTTCAAACCTCTGATATAAGATTTTTTTTTTACTTTTTCTAAGCGTCTGAACCATTTGACCTTAAATGTTGTATTGAAGTGAGAAAATGTTCAAAGTTCAAAGTATCAATGATGACAAAAGCATCATTGATACTTTTACAATAGAATCATGGACATGCAAAGATCGAGTGAGAGACACAAATCTGGAAATACCTTCTGCTTCCATGAATAGTATACGACCATAGACAGAGAAGTCTCCTTGAGCCACATGTTCAGATTGGACAGTATTTGGACTTATTTGTAGAAAATCAAGTTGCGGTCTTTGACTTATGTCTTTGGAGATTTGGATGCCCAAGTATTTCACACTGTCCTTGATTGGAACATTCCAGCAGGCTGTCTCATCTGTTTCATACAAACACAACATTTCCCTTTTTGAGATGTTCACTTTGAAACCAGAGGCCTCAGAAAGTTCTTGTGTCACCTGTAGAGCTTTGTGAACCTGTGACATGTTCCTGAGAAAAAGTACTGTGTCGTCTGCAAGTGGAGTCATTTTGATTTCCCTGTTCAAACTACTGAAACCTTCAATGTCATGACTGTTTGAAATATGCAAAAACAAAAGTGGAGCTGCAATCCAAAAGAGAAATGCACTCATTGTGCATCCTTGTCTCACACTCTTACCACGGGAAAACGTTAGACACATTTGGATCAAACACAACAGAGCTTGTGATTCCTTTGTAAAGCAAAGACATTTTGGAGGATTTTTCCCCCAAAACCAAATATCTTGAGTGTTTGAAGTATGAAAGAATGTTCAATAGAATCAAATGTCCAAATAAAAGCAGAGCATCAGATTGTTTCTGTTCAGAGAAATCGAGTGGATCCAAAATGAATCTAATATTTGAACTCATGTGACGGTTCGCCATGAAGCCATTTGGATTTTCACACATGATTTCTTCTAAGTATTTCTTAAGGCGTATTGACAGTCATTTGGCCAACATCTTGTAGTCTGTATTTAATAAGGAGATGGTCTCCAGTTTTCAATGATGAATGATCTTTGCCTGGTTTGGGGAGAAGTGTTTGAAGGCCTTGTTTCATCGTTATTGTCATTTCATTTCTAGTGACACGTTCTTTCAATCCTGTCAAGAGCTTTTTCTTTAATTACATCCCAAAAACAAACCTCAAATTCAACTGTTAATCCATCATTCCCCGGGGATTTTCCTGCTTTCATTGATTTGAACTCCTGATCTAATTCTATCTGTGTCAAGTCTTTTTGGCAGCCGTTTTTACATGTATCTGAAACTTTATTTGTGAATTGTGTAATATAATCCATAAACTGAATTTTGAATCACAGATTACAGTCAAATAAAGGATCATTAGAGATTTCTTTGATGTTTCATGTGGTGTAACCTCCAATGTTCATAGATACAGGACTTTTACCTTTATATTTCTCTTTTCTAAGATAAAAAAAAAGAACAAGTTCTTTTCACTTTTTCATTTGCCTGGAATTTATGAAAGCTCCTTTTGATAAATCTATAAACATATTATCCAAGTGTTCAGTACAAACAGGTATTTTTTAATCTTCTGTAAGATTTAATTTATAGTAGCCTCGAAGGTCCTGTGGTTAGAATCTGTCCTGTGTCATATGTGCTAATAGCAAGGACTGCACGTGTACTCTTACAACCACATTTATGTTAGGTAACTTGGATTTCATCTGCAGTTTTAGCAGTAGGTTTAGATTAGAAGGATGAAGGGATGAGGAGATGAAGGAATGCATGTGTGTGGGGGTTTAGTGCACTGCAAAGAGCAGGATGAGAGAAATGATGAGATGAGAAAGATTGAGAACAGAGGGAGCAGGCATGGGGGTTATACAACCTGGCGCTCGCCACCAGGGGAAGCTGAGAGGTCAGGGTGCGGGCCCGTGGAGTGATAATGACGTCATCAGCTGCGCACGCTCTGGACAGGGAACCAGGAAGTGCGGAGGCTGACGACAAGTGGATATTTATCATCACAGCATCTGAAAAATGCCTTCCGGCTTCGGCCCACTGCGATCCGGTCTCTGGTGTCTACCTGCGTGGAGACACGCACGGAAGCGGCACGAGCTGAGGCCGCGTAGTGGGCGGTTGCATGAGGGGGAGAAGAGCAAGAAGGAGAGCGCCTGGGTCCCGTTAGCTATGGAGCAGAGGTCGGTCTGTGTTTGTTTGTATACACCCCAGAGGAAGGGGTCCATGGAAGAGGCACGTGCTGTGGAAAACGTGACTACTGGAGCAACAACCGACCGAAAGTTGAGACTGGGAACAGGTCAGAATCTAATAGAAAACGGCTCATGATTCTTGTTCAAACGAATGCGCTCGCTGACTGATTGTCTCTTTGTCGAGAGAGCAGAGACAACAAGAGATGCTGGAATAGGCCTGTAAAAATAGGACTTCTGGGTAATTAGAGGTGTGGTTGCTGTAGGAGTAGGAGGTTGAGGCGTGGTCCTGCTTCCGAACCTCAGTCAATGATTAACATCACCAACTACAAATATTATGTAAAATTGACTTTAGTCAGTTTAGTAGACAAGATGCCTACACAAAAACAGAGCAATGTAGTGTATTCTATCCAATCCAGTGAAGAAGGTTGTAAAGAGCGGTACATAAGGGAGACTAAACAGCCACTGCACAAGAGGCTTTATCAGCACAGAAGACACTCGAGTTCAGGACCCCAGAGCGCTGTGCATCTTCATCTCAAAGCCACAAACCACTCTATTGAAGACAGTGAGGTGGAGATTCTGAGCAGGAGAAAAAAGACGGTTTGAAAGAGGAGTTAAGGAGGCCATCTTTGTTAAAAAAAAGAGAATCCTTCCTTAAATCGTAATGGAGGTTTAAGATTCAACCTTCCAGTTGTTTTATAATGGTTTGCTGAAACCATGGAGACGCCCGGGGCATTCGGATGCTAAACAAGCACTCAAGGTGAGGCAGCCAAATGCCAGGGAACAATAGGCCCATCCCAGTTTAGTTTCAATGGGCCATTTTCAGGAGGTCCCGCCCTGTGGACAGGAGTTCTCAGACTTGTTTCACAGATTGAGAATGACTCTTGGATGAGAGTCGAAACGTATCATGTTTTCTAAAACAGAGTCCAGATGAAACAACTGAATCTTTTCTACAATGGAACACTCCTGGACGAATGAGGGATTACACCGACATGAATTACAAGTCCATATTTGAGCACATTAGCCAGTGGTAGCAGCCATCTTGGAGTTATTTTCATTAACCAAAGATAAATCTTAAAAATAAACTGAACACAAATTCACTTCCTGATCATGTCAATTTGAAAAGTTTTTCTTTCATTATATTTTAAGCTGTCAAAAATCATTTGAAGTATTGAGTCTTTTGCAGCTCAAATCTCTCACTCAGATGTTTCCTCTTTAACTGTGAAGACTTGAAGTCTGATAAAGTCACATATTGTTCATGTTTCTATGAACTGAATGAAATACAGAGACTCACACTTCCTCAGACCTGGGACCATCCACTGTTCTCCAGCAGGATCCAACCTGAAACACACAAGTCCAGTTTAGACCAGACCACAGACCCAGACCTGGACCAACCATGGGCCAGAGACTGAACCAGGACCCAGACCTGAGAGAGTCCAGGGGGCAGTCGGAGTCGTCCCGTAGAGCGGTCAGGAGCTCTGCTGAGGGACCTGGATGGTTGCAGCTCAGGTCTAACTCGGTCAGATGGGGGAAGGAGGAGCTTAGAGCTGAGGCTAGAGCAGCCCCGCCCCTTTCTGAGACCAGACATCCAGACAGCCTAAAGACACACAGCATGACACTCATGTGGACACGAGGGGCAGAGTGCATCATGGAGTGTCTAACCTGAGAGTCTCCAGTCTGCAGGGGGCACTCTTCAGTCCAGAACACAGCAGCTCCACTCCTGTGTCCTGGAGGTCATTGTGACTCAGATCCAAGTGTGTGAGACTGGAGGAGCTGAGGACTGAGGCCAGAGGATCACAGCAGTGACAGGACAGGCCACAGCCAAGAAGACTGAGGACAGAGAGGGACATTAGAGACTAGAACTAGTCCTGACTCTGACACCAGCAGCAGACCATTAAAGTGGTCTAATCTACTAAAGACAAACGCATGGATAAGTCTCTCCAAGTCTGGTTTAGACACTATACTTTTGATTATGGCAATGTTTTTTAGATGGTAAAAAAGCTGCTGATGTGATTGATCTGACGTGGCTGTTAAAATTCAAATCTGAGTCCATTATTACCCCCAGATTTCTAACTTGATGTGTAGGTTTTAGAGCGAGACTCTGGAGGAGACTCTGGAGGTGACTGTTAACACTTTCTCTTTGTTTCTGTGGCCAAAGACGATGATTTCAGTCTTGTCTGAGTTCAGCTGGAGAAAGTTGTTTTGCATCCACACACTGATCTGTTGGATGCAGTGACAGAGTGAATCCACTGGTCCATATTCACCTGCCGTCAGTGAAACATAGATCTGAGTGTCGTCTGCATAATTGTGATAGGACACATTCTCGCTGCGTATCAACTGACCTAACGGCAGCATGTAGAGGTTGAACAGAAGGGATGAATATACAGATAGTTCATTCATGAATTGACCTAAATTTTCAATTCAATCATTTAATGTTTAATTGTGTGTGTATTTATGTATTTAATTATGGCACGCTGAAGTTGAAAGAAGTTGAAAGAATTCTTTGACTTGGGAAAACAGGACTTTTATAGGTATTTACAAATAAGGAGTTATTATAATTAAACAAAGTAATGACCATTATAACCCTGATTGAATTATTTGTTAAAACTTATAAATCGGGACTCTCAGGAGGAATAATATCTAAATTATATAAATGTATTGATGATTCAGGCAGCCACTCTACTAATTATGTTAAAAATAAATGGGAAAGAGGGTCATTTTAATTTGACTGACGAAGAATGTGAAAATATATGTACTTCTCAATGGAGAACCACAACATCCTTGTTATTGACATTTTCCATCCCCAATCAATGGATACCTTTGGAATTTTTGCTTAGCAGCAGTAAAAAAAAAGGCCATAACAAGGAAATGGATGACACAAAACTGCACCAACGATCAAGGACTGGACTGACATAGTCACAGACAGACAAATGGAAAAAATGACATTCGGACTAAATCTGGAAACGGACAAATTCAACAGACTTTGGAGTACTCTCTGGTCGACTTGTGTTTTGTTCTGTTTATTTGTTTATAAAAACACACACACTTCCTCCTTTTGCAGTTTGAACATCAGGTCATGCATCTTTAAGTCTAGATTCAAACAGGTTTCTCTGTATCAGTTGGACAGGTGAGTCTAATCTAAGGCTGTTTCAACACTCACCTGAGAGTCTCCAGTCTGCAGGGGGCGCTCTTCAGTCCAGAACACAGCAGCTCCACTCCTGAGTCCTGGAGGTCGTTGTTACTCAGATCCAGAAGTGTGAGACTGGAGGAGCTGAGGACTGAGGCCAGAGGACCACAGCTGTGAGGGGACAGGCCACAGAGGGGCAGACTGAGGACAGAGAGGGACATTAGAGACTAGAACCATGACACAAGAGTCTAAAGTGCACATGAGTTTATGACTCAGTTTGGAGGGTCAGTCCCTGAGGTCAAATCGATCATATTTTAATATCAGTCAAGTTGTGGATTGCAAAGAAAATGTAACAACCTGTGCTTGTTTCGTACTCTGTGCAGCACTTAAGACTTTTGTGTTGGTAAAATGTGTTTACAAATAAAGTTGGATTGGATTGGAACAATAAAAGTTAAACATTTAATGAAGTAGAGCTGATTCTTAAGTTAACTGTTCTGTTACTTTATTATGAATTTCTAGAAACATTTGAAAAGGGAGGAGCCAGAAAAGAATAAATCAGTCTATAATATTTCGGTGTATGTACAGTATATACACACACATAAACCTGTGCTACACACATTCCCAGACAGTGATGGAAGAATAGTTTGAAAATGCATTTAGCCACAGAGCACTGCACATCTGCATCAAACTGCATCTTACAACACATTCTGTTTCCTCGTCCAAACAGAGAACTGTATTCTGAAAACCTACAATACTTTCACATTGTTCCACTCCTGGAACGTTGTACTTTTTCTGTATTTATTCCATTTTGTCCACATCTGATAAAAGGGAACTCTCAGCTTCTTGATATGTCGTTCTTAAAACTAAAGCTTTAACTCACTTATTACAAATCAATCATTTCTGGGAAGAATCAGGCTCAGTTTGTTCTCCAAACACACAAATAATAAATGACCCTGACATGAAATTAAACATTTATAGGACTTTTTTATGGATTTTGCCTGGACATTTTTGCTTTATTACATTTTTAGTCCCTAAAACTCGTTTTTAGTGAATTTAGCTTCAGAAGGTAGAGAAAAGAATTGTCAAAACCCAACAAAAGCTCATTTTAGTGTCAATCAGATCATCCTCAACAGCAGCTTCACTCATTCATATATTTAACAAAGAAAACCTCGGCAGAATTTAAAATCTGAATGAATGAATTTCAGAAAAAATATGGAGGAGGGCTTAAACATAATGTAGTTGAACTGTTTGTCCTGCATTTGTTTCTGACATAAGTGTGACATTTTGCAGACACACTCACTATAAGAGGTGTTTTCTCATGACTTCAGTGCAGTTCAAAGGTCGCTCGCTCACATTGGAGCGGTGCAGCTCCGGCTGCTCTGTTGGAGCGGTGTTTCTTGTGGTGGACAGCTCACATTAGGACCGGAGCTGTTGCGGTCACAGGCTTTGGACGTACTCGTACTTTTAATGCTACGGAAAGACTGCGGTCACTGCACCGGAGCTGGGCCACGTGCAATGTGGGCCCCTAAAACTCATGAACAACAACAACAAGAGTCATTCTCAATCAGAGAAACAAGTCTGAGAACTCTTGTTTATATCCTCCTCTGTGAGAGCCCGCCCCACAGGGTGGGACCTCCTGCTAATGGCCCATTGAAACTGGGATGGGCCTATTGTTCTGTAGTTCCCTGCCTCACCTTGAGTGCCTATTTAGCATCCGAATGCCCAGGGCGTCTCCAGGGTTTCAGCAGACTATTATAAACAACGGGAAGGTTGAATCTTAAACCTCCATTACGATTTAAGGAAGGATTCTCTTTTTTAACAAAGATTGCCTCCTTAACTCCTCTTTCAAACCATCTTTTCTCCTGCTCAGAACCTTCTCCTCACTGTCTTCAATAGAGTGGTTTGTGGCTTTGAGAGATGAAGATGCACAGCGCTCTGGGGTCCTGAACTCGAGTGTCTTCTGTGGTGATAAAGCCTCTTTGTGCAGTGGCTGTTTAGTCTCCCCTATGTGGCGCTCTTTACAACTTTCTTCACTGCATTGGATAGAATACACTACATTGCTCTGTTTCCTCTTTCCTCTTGCCCTCTGTGCCCACCAGCTCAGAGGGCAAGAGGAAAGAGGAAACACACGTCCGGAATGCTCTCTCAGCTTGTGGAGACCGACTTGGGCTCTGAACAAAGTGAAGAGAACCAAAAAGCAGGACAAAAGGGACAAAAGGGAAACAGAACCAAGAAGAAGGGGTGTCTCTATCCCTTATGTCTCAGGACTGTCAGAAAAAACTGCAACGAATTTTTAGACAACACGAAGTCCCTGTTTATTTCAAACCAGGAACACGTTAAGACACAAACTGGTTCACCCTAAGGACAAGATGCCCACACAAAAAACAGAGCAATGTAGTGTATTCTATCCAATGCAGTGAAGAAAGTTGTAAAGAGCGCCACATAGGGGAGACTAAACAGCCACTGCACAAGAGGCTTTATCAGCACAGAAGACACTGGAGTTCAGGACCCCAGAGCGCTGTGCATCTTCATCTCAAAGCCACAAACCACTCTATTGAAGACAGTGAGGAGAAGGTTCTGAGCAGGAGAAAAGATGGTTTGAAAGAGGAGTTAAGGAGGCCATCTTTGTTAAAAAAGAGAGAATCCTTCATTAAATCGTAATGGAGGTTTAAGATTTCAACCTTCCAGTTGTTTATAATGGTCTGCTGAAACCCTGGAGACGCCCGAGGCATTCGGATGCTAAAAATAGGCACTCAAGGTGAGGCAGGGAACAATAGAATAGGCCCATCCCAGTTTCAATGGGCCATTATCAGGAGGTCCCGCCCTGTGGGCGAGGCTCTCACAGAGTAGGATATAAACAAGAGTTCTCAGACTTGTTTCTCAGATTGAGAATGACTCTTGGACGAGAGTTGAAACGTTTTGTTTTTTCTAAAAACAGAGTCCAGATGAAACAACTGAATCTTTTTACAATGGAACCCTCCTGGACCAATGAGGGATTACACCGACATACAAACACATTGAATTAGTTGATTTATTATTTGTTAATTGACTTAAAGATTGGACTTAATTTCCATGAGAAGAAAGTTTTGGTTTGGATTTGACACATTTTACTTTGTGTAAATTGTGTTTTAAAAATAATATAAACATATTATTTTGTGTCTTTTCCCAGAGTAAGATTGATGAACATGTAAATAAGAGACACTTTCTGTAAACTGATGACAAAAAACACAGTTTGAATCTACAGTTA